>LOJH01003573.1:0-13378 GCA_001685095.1 Ellobius talpinus | reverse complement strand
AGAGAGAGAGAGAGAGAGAGAGAGAGGGAGGGAGATTTCTAGAGCCTGGGAAATCCATCCAGTATCAAGGTACCAGGGGTCAGGTGAGGACCTTCATGCCATGTCATCCTATGTATGGTATAAGATAGAAGGGCAACAGAGCCTGCACAAGAGAGGAGTGAGCACAAACTCACCATTTTTTATCTCATAATGATTAACCCACTGCAGCAATGATGTCATTAGTCCCCACTTAAGCAGGAAGCTCATGGCCCAAACACTTCCCAGTAGGTCCCACCTCCCAGCACTTTCACACTGAGGCATAAATTTCCAACATCCAAACTTTGGGAAGCGCCTTCAAACAAAAGCATTTGGTCACCTGCTAACCAGAGTGCAGACCCAGGACACAGGGTTCTGCATGGATCAGGGGTCCAGGCCATGGCGGTGTTTTCTAAAAACTCTTTGTGTCTGACTTCAAGACGGGGCAGTGTTCAGTCTTCCTCGCGTTCCTCCCCTTCTGCCTCACCTGTCTGTCTACCCTGGGTTTACCTGGGCTGATAGAGAGAATGAGCTCTTGAGAGGATGCTGTAATTGTTTCCTGATAATCGTGGCTCACCACTGAGACCAAACCTGGGAAACAGCCTATGTCTGTACCCAGTTTGGGCCAGCCTCCCGCTCAGCCTGCTTCTAGGGCTCATTGAGATTGGGCCAGGTCCCACCCCTGGGATAATTCCCTTCTGGTCAGGGCATAGACAACATGAGTGGGTCATCTATCTCGTGCACCCCACCATCAGTGACACCTGTCACAGTGTCAAGGTCCTGCATCTCAGGTATTTCTGTGTCCTCAGAGCCACTGCTCGTCACTCCCCTAAAGTAGCGAGGAAGGATCTGTCTGAGCCCTGAACAAGCACCGAGAGTTCCACCACAGCACCTTAGTCCTTCCGGTCCTTTTCATTTGCTCTTTATTTCATAACCTCAGCCCTGTAGACCACTGAGGGCAAATACCCAGGTCATAGGGTAATTTAAGCCTGAGTGATCAGGGAGTTAGTTCTTTGGTTGCCCTGATTCTCTCAAGGGCTAGTCTCCAATCTGCTTGACCTTTGTCCTCTTCTGGCCCAAACTCCCAGAAGGAGGGGCTAGCACGCCCCTATCACAAGCCTTTCCCCTGGCTAGGTCTCCCAGCCAGCCTGTCAGTTCCATCACGGTGGAGCATTGCCAAGGATCAGACCCCCTCTCTAAAAGTGGTGATGGTATTTAATAACTAATTACTCTAATGATCCTGCAGAAATGCTGGAGACCTGTTTTAGGAGAGATGTCAATTAGAGCCATCTGCATGGTGAATAAAGGAGCCCTACCCCAGCTGTACTGTTGAAACATGTTAGCGTTTTCCTACCAGCGGCCATATGGTACTTAACGAAAGTGAATTGTTCACACTGCGCAGCCCGCGCCTCCTGATGAATACTAGCATTTTGTTTTGGAAAATAGTTCTTCCATCGTGTGGAATATTTTTCAATGCAGTAAACAGCAAGTTGGAAGCTGGCAAGCCCTGGAATGCAAAAAAAAAGATTTCTCATTACCTTAAGATGCCCTTCCTTCAAACCCAGCCCCGCCTGCCTGCCTTGCCCCGCTCTACACCCCACCTGGACTCGATTCTAAGCACCTGTTTCTGACTATGTACTGGGAGCAGGGGCCACAGAAGGTTCTCGCCCTACCCGTCTCTGCTTCCCTACTCAGAAAATCGGGAGCAGGAGGTCTGCAGCTGTGTGGAGTTGGAACCCCATGCTCTGTCTGGAAGAGCATAGGCCTTGGTCAAGGGTCTCTCCGCCAGACCCAAAAAAGTAGGAAATGTGCTTGCATACAAGTGTTAGGACTGGCATTCAAATCCTAGGCCCGACATAAAAATCAGGCAGGCATGGTAACAGCCTCTAATCCCAGTATTGGGGGGAGAAGAGATGGGGACTCCTATAGGCAAGCTGACTTTCTAGGCTGAACAAAATCAGTGAGCTCTGTCCAATAAATAAAGTAGAGGGTGGTTGAAGAAAACACTCATGGTCAACTGTGGACCTCTACACAGACAAGTATGTGCGGCCCCCCCACATACCACACACACACAATCAGTGAAAAAGCACAGGTTGACATCAGGGTGCTAAGTGAGACTTAGAGCAATCCAAAGCTGTTACTAGCCCAGCTGAAGACTAGCGGGAAGCCTTCTCTCCCTTGTCACCAGTGCAGACAAACTTCAGAGCCATGGTGAACAAAAGCCAGGGCCATATAGAAGCCAGACAGCTGGAGCTAGGCTGTGGCCACCCTATGGATTGAAAGCACATGGTAGGGTTTTTTCATGTTGGATATTTCAAAAGTAGACCAGCCTATCTCATACTGCTGGTCCATGTCACTGCTTCATATGAGATAAAGGAGCAGGCGAAGGTGCTCTGTCTATCAGACACACTCCCCCGCTGTCAGACAGAGCTGGGAAAGGGTACTCGACACCTGTAGGTGGAAGTTTCTGTCCCACCAGCAGCTCCCAAATAAACACACTGAGGCTTATATTAATTATAGATGCTCGGCTGATAGCTCAGACTTGTTACTAGCTAACTCTTACATTTAAATTAATGCATATTTTTAACCTATGTTTTGACACATGGCTTATGGCTAGTTACCTCATTTTTTACATGTACTCCTTCCTCAGTGGTTGGCTGGTGTCTCCCTGACTCTGCCCTTCTTCCCAGAGTCCTCTGTGTCCAACTGTCCCACCTATAATTCCTGCCTGACTACTATCGATAAGCTCTTTATTAACCATTGGGAATAATACATGTTCACAGAGTACAGAAGGATTATTCCACAGCAGTCCACCCCTGCTGGAGTTTCGTGACCTCCATGAGTTGAAGGCCCTGCTATCAGAACTTCCTGGAAGGAGCCATTTTAATGCAGCCTTCTCTAGGACCAATAAGATCTCACTCAGTAGCAACAACTGTTCTGGAACTTTCTCCAAAACCAAAGTCACTCATTAAACCTTAATAAAAGGAAAAGATTGGCTGTGGTTGGCAGTGGAGACACCTGCTGCAGGTTGGATGTGTGAAAGGTTCTTCACATAGCTACGGGTCCATAAATCTCCCTCCTTGTTCAGCAGCAGCTGATCCCATGCTACAGTAATGGTCCTAGGTTCTTCTGCACACATCTTCAAAGGAAATCCTTCTGGGTTAAAAAAAATCTCAGAAACATGCTCTTCTTTGCCCCTCATCCGTAGACTGCACCATCTAGTTTTGTGTCTATGTCCCCGGTATTTCCCCATACCTTATAGAAGTGGCCTAAAATAATCGTGTCACCATGACTCCCATGTAACTTCTAACCAGGGCACCTCAGCAAAGCCACCAAGGCCCTACTGCCCTTGTCCATGGACGGTGCATCTCAGATATCTCATCTGACTTTCCTTTAGATCTATCCCAGTAGAATCCCACAGATGAGAACCAGTCATATGTACGGCCAAGCCTAGAAATTCCCCAGAAAGGTTAATCTTTCTAAATAAAGAGAGATGGAAGCTGCCAAAACCAGTGTGACATATGCTGCCTGGCCTGAACATGAGAGCTGTGCTTAGACTCTGAATTTTATTAATTGCATTATAAAATTTAAAGCTCCATTAACTTCCTATAAAGGTCCCCTGGAGCACCAAGGTAGTGTGGCTCACTGGTGGGAATAGTTCATTCCAGTTTGCAGGGTGCTTAGGGAGCAGGGACAGCAGCAGGTGGCCAGCCACACCTCTTCTACAGATTTCCCAGTCACCCATACCTGGGGCGGGACTGATAGACCTGGATAGAATGTTTGTCGCTAAGAACTGACTTAGTGAACTTGGGCTCTCTTCAGCATTCAAATCTAGCTTCATTTCCCTTTGCAGTTGAAGCACTTCCTTCAAAAATGAATCACCTAAGAAGGTGGGCCAGCCAGCGATTTGGGAGGTTGAGTCAGGAGGGTTGCAAATTCAAGGCTTGCCTGAGCTATGGAGTGAGTTCAAGGTCAACCTGGACATGTTAGTAAAACCCTATTTCAAAAGTGAAAAGTAAAACCAGACTAAGGAAGTGCCTGCCTAGTGGTGGAGTGCCTGCCTAGCATTTAGGAGTCAAGAGATTTAATCTCCAGTGCTGAGAGGGGGAGAAGAAACCACAAGAGTGACAAGATTATAGGATTTTCTAATTTGAAGAGGTTGGAGAGGTTGGAGACACTAGTGGCCTGTGGTTTGTGGGTTGGCATGTGAGTGTCAGGCTGAACAAGGCTGGGTCACCCACTCCACCCACACTTGGGAAGAAGGGCCAGGGCAGGGCCTCCGCAAACTGACGAACATTTAGGAAATGAGAAGTATTGTCTCCACTCTGGGCCACCAACTGCAGAGCAATGGACTTTTGTTGGGAGGGGAGATGGCCCTGCAGCTGTGTGGGCACACGTGCTGAGAGAAGGGAGTCAGCTGGTGTCTAGAAGGCTCGGGGAATGAGAGGAGAACCAACTCTACGTGCCTGCAGCTCTGCAGCCCCTGAGCTGCAGAGTAAGGGGGTCTGCATGGCTGACCTTTGGGAAATTCAGAAGACTCGCTGCCCACTAGTGGGGGCTGTCCACTTTTTCCCATGCAGGTAGTATGGTGTGGAGCTATTTGAGGGAGGAAATACGTGTATGTAAGGCTGGATATCCAAAGGCTGCCAAGAGGCCATGTGTGCATGAGTGTGTTGAGTCAGGAAGATGCAGATCTGTGCATATATTAGCAAACTGTGGCCCCTCTCTGGCTATTCCTGGAGCTGTCAGTTAGCATGGACTCTTGGATCAAGGAAACTGACTTTGTGAAAGTATCTTTCCCAGCAGTAGAGACATGACTCATTTAACGGGATTCTTTAGGGCTGGTATTCTTCCTGTTTTAAGGCTAGGATGTACTGGGTCAGGGCACCAAGGAGACTCAAGGCTCCCATCCCAGGACTGTAGCTTGTGGCATCAGAGAGTATATCTATATGCATCTCTCCCAGGAGTTGGGCGGCTGATGCAACCCAAGAAGCTCCAAGTCAAGGGTACCACCTCTCATAGACTCTCTGGAACCTTGGCAACAGGTAGCAGCCAGGTAGACCTAGGAGCTCTGGTTGAATTGGACATTCGAGGTGGGCGGAGAAATGTTGTAACAGTCAGAGGAGTCCCCCTCACAGGAGATGAGCAATCTTAGTAATTACAAGGTTTTCCAAGAATAAAGGGAACGAGATCTCTTTGTGGTTACCCACTGTCCATACTCTTGGACATTTAAGATGCTAATTACAAGCTAGCTATGCCTGTAACCTCTGTGAACCTTTTTGGGGCTGTTTTGTATAAATAAGACTGCTCTTAGCACAAAAACAATTTTACTAATTAACTTTATCTTAAATGCATGAGGTTTCCCCATGGAGTTTAAAAAAGAAGTCTATGTGCATACAATGTAAGGTTTCCGCACCTCTTTGTGGCTGTAACGTTACTTCTACCATTTTCTAATTGCAGTTTGAGGCAAGTGAGGAATCAGCTTTGTAAGTCTTTATTTGACTTAGTTGGTTGGTCTGGTGTTTGTGGATCTTGTTGTTTTATTTTTGACAGAATCTCATGCTGGCACTGAACTTCCTAGGTAGTTGAGGATGACCTTGAACTTCTGACCTTCCTGCCTCCACCTCTGGGATACTGGGATTACAGGTGTGTCCCACTGTTCTTGGTTTACATAGTGCTGGAGCACAAACCCAGCACTGTCTGCATACTATACAAGAGCTCTACCAATTGAGCCTCTGTCCTGTAACTCCCCAGTTTCCGGGACACCACTTGAGGAAGACAAAAGTCCCTTTGCTACTTTCCCACATGACCACAACAAGCATCTTATGCTTCGGGTTCAGTGTACTTAAGCCCTCAATGCAGAAAAACAGAACTGCCTGGAGCTTTCAAAGCCACCCTGACCCGGGAAGTCGCTGGCCAAAATGCACTAACATGATTTACCTGGTCGGATACTCCAGACCATTGCCGCTTTACTTTTGTTAAAAAAAAAAATACATGCACTCAACCCTTTATCCTCTGCCTACTCCTTCACAGGTGCACATTGAAAGATTGCTCTCACAATGTGCCCCTCCCCGCTTGGGTTGAAATCTTAGGCGTTCTTTTTGTAAAAGGCTGTTTTGAATACCCCCATCTCTGCAAAGCCGTCAATATTTGCCTTAGCCTTTAAAGCATTGCAGGATTCCAGCTTGTGTTCCAGTCCAGATGGTATTCTGCTGTTGCTCGGAGTCTCCTCAACTGCACTCAGCGCCTTACCTCACGTACCCCTTTCCCATGGTAGCAATGCCCAGCCCCCTGCCCTGACAGAGTTTGCCAAAGGCAGACTTGGAGAGGGGATGTATTTGAAAGCGCTGAGTGAAGTAGGGAACTCCGCCTATCCAGGGCTTAAGAGCTTCAAAATGTCCCTTGCCAGGCAACCGCAGGTGGCTAATCAATTGAAGAATTAAAACTGAAAAGTGTCATTTGTGGTAACTCGGTGCTGAAGGCATTGTCCACGTTAGAGCTGGATCTCCTGCCAGGCTTCGCCGGCCCCTGTGCCCATCACAGCTGCAGTGAACCTCTGGCTCTGACCCCTGTGCCCATCGCAGCTGCAGTGAACCTCTGGCTCTGACCCCTGTGCCCATCGCAGCTGTGGTGAACCTCTGGCTCTGGGAGAGGCTGTGAAAAGGAAGCACAGCCTGGCAAACGACACCTTCTAGGCTACAGGCCATTTCCAGGGTGGCAGTTGGACAAATGCATACATTTGTCAGAACTCATCCCGTGACACACTTCAGATGCGAAAAGTTACTTTCCGGAAATTATGCTCCGTAAAATCAGCTAATTAAAAAAAGCGTGGCTCGACTAGATAGGGTGGGGATACACAGGGGCCTCTCTCCAGTCTCCCTCCCGTGATCTTGCCTCTGTGTGAGAGAGGTGGCACTAAGGCGTATGGCTAAAGCCACCATGTCACAGGATTGCTCTGGAGGAAAAGGACAGAACAGCTCTTATGTTAGTGGAACTGTAATCCTTTATGGCATGTGCTGGGGCTCCATGCATAGGCACCTTTCTTTCCTCTTCAGGGACCTGTCCTTGCCTGCCCCTAAAGTCGGCAGAGCTTCAGACAGCTTTCAACAGGGTGTACCTGCCCCGGAGTGGGGCAGCCTTGAATTCATGTAAAACCTGAGGGGCCTCTAGCAGAGATGGGATGCCATGCTCCCAGAAGCAGCACTCAGGACAGTCAGCAGGTTCAGCCGATAAAGTCTGACATGTGCAAGCAAGGGAACTGGAGCTCAGAGCATCAGCACCCGCATAAAAACAGCAGGGCATGACAACTCAACTGTAACTCTCGTTGGGGGGGGTGGAAACAGGGGATCCCTGGAGCAAGCTGGCTAGCTGGACTCTCCAAATCTATGACCTCTAAGTTCAGGCAAAGACCCTGCCTCAGTAAATAAAGTGGAGAAAGATCAAGAAAGATACCCAACATCAATGCACCATACACACACAGAGAGAGAGAGAGAGAGAGAGAGAGAGAATTTCACACACACACACATAGTCACACACAATCACACACACAGTCACATAGTATGCCCACACGCATAAGATTTCTCTGATACTGTTTAATGAGCAAGTTTCTATGGTGAGACAAAATGTTGTGGAAATGGATGGCAGTATATATACAATACTGAGAATATATTTCATGTCCGTGAACACTTAAAATGCCCTGGAATGTAACTTTTATTGTTGTATATATCCACAATAAAAAAAAAAATCCAAGGTCTGAGCCCACCTTCTGGCTGCCTTAAATTCTGATGTACTATAGATCAGAGCCACTGCTTGACTAGATTTCAGTTTCCAGTGCTGAAAAACATGGAGTTGAAAACAGAGACTATCTGACTGCAATGCCTTCCTTCAAGTCAGAAAGATGCCCCTTCGGGCCTGACAAGAGTCCTTCCTGAACACCCAGGGCCCTTTTGTCAAGACAAAGGCAGAATTTTATAGCCTTGGCTACCTTGATTTCCTCAAGTTGACTAGCTCAGGCGGTGTGAGGCCTCAACCTGACAACCGAGGGGTGGATTATACTTTATCGCTCTGGCAACTCACAACATCATAATTGGGGTGACCCCATGCTTGAGACCCAAGGGGCTCTAAGCGGCTGTAAAAATTAGAGCACATTCTACACAAGGCAGCCTGGCTGTCAGGGTGGGTTGGCTGGCACCTTGTGATGCAGAGTGACACACAAGCCCTTGTCACAGCAGGGAGTCTGGTGCTGGTACTGTCGGTGTCCTGCTGGGCACCCTTTGGACCCAGGGTAGAGGGTTTAAAGAAGGCCTCTCTCCCACCCTTGCATGGGCTAGTGTTTGACATGTTCTTGGCATGCATAGTCTGTACCCCTCCTCACCCCACACTGCAGCTACACTTTGCATGCTCAGAAGAGAGAAAGCCTCAGGGGCAGTGAGTCGGAGGGGGTTGCTGACCTTTGTGTTTGCAAAACAAAATAGGAATTCAGTCCCAATATCTCTCCATGAAAGGTTTGTTGCATTTGGGCCTTTATAGAGCAAAGAAGATCTGTGGGAAATCCCCAGGCCCGTTCTCCAGGAGACTGCACACTCCTTACCCTAGGGCTAGGGCTAACATACATAAGTGCATTGCACACACAATAGAGAACAGTATATTCTAAGGTGACCTCTAGTTTCTCCTCTCATCCGGTGATATGGTGATAAACACACCCACCTATGCACACAACGTCCCTTTCAGAATACATGTCTGAACTGTGCCATGCCTAACTGATATTTCCCTTCTATCTGCCTTTTCCATCTTCTTTGCAAAGACCTGACACATATCCGTTGTTCTTATCCTGACCAAACCATCTCTGATGGCCACTCTCCCACAATGTGGCCTCTATATCTGCTTCCTTCTGGAGTCCACTGGGAGCACTCGGGTTCAGTTGGGGATTCCTATCGCAGTCATAGAATCAGAGCAAACCCACAACAAACCTGCCTCTGGCTTCCTGAACACCCTGTGGCCTCAGAGGAGGGTTCTGCCCACCCCTTTCCCTCTTCTTTATACCACTGTGAAAGAAAGGGCATTTCAAAGCCTTCAGGGTCATGGCCAGAGATGAATATGAGCACCGTCCATGAAAATGTCATAATGAAACCCTTTATTTTATATGGTAGGTTTAAAGATGCTGTGAAAAAAATAAATAAACAAAGGCCTTTAGCCAGGGCAACCAACTCTTAAACTGGGTTGGAGTTGTACAGTGGACAGAAAGCATGCACTCCGTGACCCTTTCTGTGGAGGAGAAGTAAGGGTGAGGAAGGCTTCCCCTGCACACCTGAAGGAGCATCCTGTGTAAGCACCTGCTCCCCACATTGTGTCCTTTGGATGAGTTTAGCGCTCAGGAGGCAGAGTTGGGCCCATATGTTGTGCCAGGAGCCAACCATTGGCCAAATTTTGAGTACAGAAGGGCAAGGTTATAGAAGAAGGCAGGAGGCGTCAGCTGAGTAATTGGTATAGAATAGTCTGTGGGCTCCTTGCTGAGCTTCAGGGCATTCCCAGGTTGGTTGGTTCAAAGAAACTTTCTGTTAAAGGACAACTAAAGAGGACGGGGCAGAAAGACACTGATGATGTGGAATTCCTCTCTCTATGCTATTAATATGTTTTATTACCATTGGTTGTTAAAGGAGCTGTTTCAGCCAATGACTTAGTAGACTAAAGCCAGGCAGGAAATCTGAACAGAGATATAGAGAGAAAGTAGGCAGAATCAGGAGACGCCAGGTAGCTGCAGAAGGAGAAAGATGCCAGAACCTTTCTTGTAAGCCACAGCCTCGTGGTGATACACAGATTAATAGAAATGGGTTAATTAATAGAAATGGGTTAATGTAAGAGTTAGCCAGGAATATGCTTGAGCTCTTGGCCAAACAGTGTTGTAGTTAATATAGTTTCTGTGTGATTATTTGGATCTGAGCTGTCGGGAACAAAAGAGCAGTCTCCACTTACAAGCTGGCTCTGTAGACCTGGTAAGGAGAACAGGATTGACCTCTTGTGACTTGCAGTGTGCGTCTTGGTTTGTTATTACCAGGTGCCTGAATCTTTGGAATATGTATAGACACTGTTAGAATTCATTCTTGAACCTTTCTGGTGTACCACAAATTTCCCGTAGTAAAGGAAAGAAGCTACAGCCTGCAAAGGAAGCTTGCTTAGGAGATGCTGATGCCTGGGGACATTGTGTCAAGGATGAGGATATGGGTGGATCATTGAGCTGATCGCACTGGGCCCCAATTAACACTGGGAAAGACAGGAGCCAGAAGTGAGAAAGAATATTCCCAAGTGAGTACCACCAGTGGACAAGGGAGACAGAGTCCCTGCTTGTTGGAGCCTACATTTCTAACCAGCTCCCAAGCAAAGAAGCACAGTTTGAGAAACAAAGATGCATGACATCCAAAGTCACACAGGGAGGCCAGCACCCTTAGTGCAAGGCTAGAATATCCCAGTTCTCCTTGATACCCAGTTGTCCCACTCTGCTATGCTGATATATCCAAAAGTACTTAGCTCAGACCCTCAACCAGGAGGAGACCGTGTATCCGTTTTTCACCTCCTTGCTGCCCAGACCTCATCCCCTCTCTGATGTGCAAGAAGCAAGATTCATGACTAGACTGTGTGGTCCAGTTCCTGGAGGAATTTGCTCATGGTTTTATGGAGGTGGAGATGAGGAATGATTGTTTTTTGTGGCAGAGAGCACATTGTGAAGTATGTTACTGTGTCAGTCGTCTGGACTTGAGTCTGCCCTTCCCATCTGTGACAGTTTGTACCACTGATCTCTTTCAGAATAAGAGCTCCTCTGTGGTTAGAGGGACAGAGGCTCTCTCTGTCTTTTCCACCAGGTCTGACTGGTCTGGAATCCTCTCCCAAAGCTTTGGAGACCGGCTTGAGAAAGAACAGATGTGCCTCTGAGAGGTTGTTCGTACAAGTAGGAAATCACGGCATGTGTGCCCCCAAAGCTCTGTTCTTTCTTCATCCTCCCTCAGCCTTGAATTCAGAATTGATCTTAAAAGTAAAAGACCAGCTGACTGTAAGATTGATGATCTGGATTATAGATCCCAAAACACATTTTGCGAATTCCCGTCTCGGCAAAGGTAAAGAGGAGAGGATCGGAAAAGGTAACGGAAACAAGAAAGTTGTCGAAGCTTGCCCTGCTCTGTTTCTTCTTGCTGTAACCAATACCACAGGTCCGATGATTTCTAAAGAAAAGAAGTTTACTTTAGCTCATGATCTCATGATTCTGGAGTCTGGGAAGCCCAGGAGCATGGCGGCTGCTTCTTGGCTTCCGCTGAGAGAGCCACATGTCATGTCGTAAAACGGCAGAAGAGCAGAGGAGCCTGTGGGCCCACGCAGAAGAGAGAACAAACAAAGGGTCAGGTTGGGCTTTGCAACAGCTCTCGTGATACCGAACCCCCTCCCACAGGGAAGGTGATCTTCTTAAGGATGTAATCGCACTTTCAAAGCCCCCTTCCCAGGACAGGGCAATTCAGCTCCAGCATGACACAGGCAGACCACATTCACACCACAGCAAAGCTAACTGGAGGTAAAGCTATTTATTGCAAAGCCGAAGCTCCCAAGAAAGAACACACAGCCATCCAAGGCTGATTAGCCGAGGGGACACTGACTCGGCAGCCCCTGCTTTCTCCATTACACTCAATTCTCTTCCATGTATCAGGAAGTACGTAGAAGAATCTGCCTTTTAAATGACTTCCATGCTTTGTCTTTAAGATCAGACATTGAAAGAAATAAATTTCAGAGATCTCAAAAACATGTCAGTGCATGAAGAAGCTACCACCATCCCTAATGAGGTTGGTTGTCCCTTTCTTGTTCTGTCTCCTGAGTCCTTCACACAAGTTCCACCCCCACCAACCCCTTCATGTTAGTATTCTCCACCGTTCTAGCCTTTGCTGTGCTGTTCCTTATTTTAGTGTGGCCAAAACTAAACCCTCAGTGGCTCCAAAAATGTGTGTCCCTGGGCTTCTGCTACCTGTCTTGATGTTCTTCCACTCAACCCGTGTCCAGAAGCAGAACCCTCCTCCCACATACACTTCTCAAACTTGCAACCTTGGCTCATCTCTGATTTCTTTGGATGGGCCTCCAGCTGTGGACCTATGAGTTAACTCAGCCAACCTCCCTCTTAGTAACTTCCCTTCCAGCTCCTCCTGTCTCCACCACAATGCGGACCCTCTTTGATTCCCCCCTGGGTCATTTTCATCAGTGTTCAAATGCCCCCCAGTTTCCAGCTCTCCATCCTCCCAAGAGGCTCCAGCAAACCTGCCCCAGCTCCCGAGAGGTGCTCTCTCCTCCCTCTTCTTCTCTGTGCATGGACCACCCAATCCAGTAGCCACAAGCCAGGTGTTCTCTTTAACTTATACTTTAAAAGTATCAGTTTCAAAATTCGCCTCCTGGATCACACAAGTCAATTCCCTTTTCTTTGGTTTTGTTTCATTCTGTTCTGTGGGTGCTGGGGTGGAATGCAGGGCTCCTTTGAGCCACTCCCCAGCCCTTGAGTCAGTTTTTAAGTGTTCAGTAGCCACATGTGGCTCACAGCCACCAGCTGGATCCCACTTATTATTATCCTCACGGAAAGTTACACCAGGCAGTAGTGGTCCACTTTTTTCATCTTCAGCATCTCTGTCCCTACACTTCTCTCTGTAGCCTTCCTCTTTTCCGGAGTAACAAAGATGTATCCTTACATCCCAGACCTCATCTCCAGCAGCACAGGACTTGGTATATTAGAACACTGAATGGCCCCCATATAGATGGAAAGCTAGTTCACACTAACTGAAGCAAAACAAAGGAGATGTGTGTTGGCTCTTGTCTCTAAAAATTTCAGTAGAAGCTTTTGCACAGCTAGAGCCAGTAGTTCATATGACCGCAAAACTGCTAGTCTCTCATCTGCTTCTCTTCCAGGCTGGCCTCACTCTCTGCTCTGCAGGTTGCTTCCTCCCCGATAAATAAGGAGAGGTAGCTGGAAGTGGACCAGTCTTTAGCGTCCCTGATTCTGAAACATTTTTAAGTGCATACATCAGATTTGGGGATTTGAATCCATTTGAAGAATGGGCCTCAAATCGCTGATTATAGCCAGAAGATAAAACATATTGATGAGCCTGGCCTGGTCACAGATTTTTCCTTGATGGTGACTTAAAACAGCTAAACCATATCCCACAGGTCAGATGAAGGGAGAAGAAGTGTCACATAGATAACACAAATTCCACCACTGCCTTCTTCATCTGAAAGTTATCTACATGTCTGACAAAGTATCTTACCAGATTACCCATGTCTGGTGTGCTAATGGGTGAGAAGTGAACTGACGGGCAGCTGGTGAGTGCGTGGGCAAGTAGATGGG
>LOJH01003572.1:13250-25530 GCA_001685095.1 Ellobius talpinus | reverse complement strand
CTAGCCTCTGTATCTTGCTGCTGCTGCTGCTGCTGCTGCTGCTGCTGCTGCTGCGAACACGGAGACAGTGGGAGGCATCTGCACTGGCCCCTAGGCTGGGTGTCAGCAGTAGACCTGGTGGGCTGCTGGCTTCCAGAGCTGGGCACACCTCTATGCACTGAGTTTTAGACACTGGCAAGTTGTGGGAAGGGGTAGGGCGGGACAAGGGCAACTAAAGGTGTTTCACCTGCAAACAGAGAGACTGAACGGGCCTAGGACACCAGGGAGGGAGAGTGGTGCAGATGGATAGGTGAGGCAGTTGCTAAGGATCTGCTCTTGGCTTCGGCACTGTTAACATTGAGAGACCAGCAGACACTGAGGGAAGGAGCAAGACAGGCAGTCAGCATGAATCTGGAGCTCTGTAAAGACAGACACCCTCTTCTCTGATAGACAAGGACACTGAGAATTAGTTCCCTATGATTTTGTGCCAGTCATGGCAGCACACACCTGTGGTCCCTATTCTCAGGAGGTGTGGGTAGGAGAATCAGCGGTTCAAGGTCATCTTCGGCTGCATAGTAAGCATGGGCTATGGTGGGGGGAGGGGTTGAAGGGACACTAATCACAAAAGAGATCACCTGACTCTCACCTTCCCTTCTTCCCAGACCTCCTTCATAACAACACCTAAAAAGTCCATCCATTCCCTCTGGGGAGTTCTAGGGCCAGCAACCTAGGCAGAGAGTGAGAGAAGACACCTGACCCCTCTCCCAGTTTGTGTACACATGCTTGTACATTCACACAATGTGCTCTCTCTCTCCTCTCTCTTTCTCTCTCTCTCACACGTGCACAAATACAAGTAATATATTTTAAAAAGAACAAAACACTCTGATGAAAGCAACATAAGGGATGAAGGGTTTATTTTGGCTCAAGTTTAAGAGCTCAGGACCATCTGAGCAGGAAGTCAAGGCAGCAAGAACCTGAAGGACCAGATCACATCACATCTCATCAGGAAACAGATAAGGTGAACACAGGCTGTTTCTGGCTCTCTTTCCTCATTTACACAGTCCAGGATCCTGGCCAGGGACTACAGCCACACACAGTGGATGGGTGTTCCCACTTCAACACAATCTTTGCAAGACCAAGGTAGATCCTTAGCCCTTAGCTCACTCCTCCCCCGCCTTCCACACATTGTATATGTTCTGTGTGAGGGCAAGTGTATGAACCCCCATGGTCTCCAAAGGGTCTGACAAAGAGGAACTAAAGTCTGGAGATTTAGACTTCAAGCCCATATGACCTGAATTCAAGTCTAGCCACCACCTGTAGCTGTGCAGCCCAGCTAATGGATTCCACCTTCCTGTGCCCATTTCATCTTGTGTAAAATAAATAAAATAATAGTTTTTGTGTTACAGGGTTATGTTGAAAGTTAGCTAACAAATTTCATTTAAGTGTCTGGGACACAGCAACATCTTAGAGGAGATGGAGGTTTTAAAAAGTCAGGCAGGGGGCTGGAGAGATGGCTCAGTGGTTAAGAGCATTGCCTGCTCTTCCANCTGGTGCCCTCTTCTGGCCTGCAGGTATACACACAGACAGAATATTGTATGCATTATAAATAAACTGATAAAAAAAAGTCAGGCAGTTCTGCACTATACCACTAGGTGTCACCACAGACCTGGCTAAAATAATCCTTGCTTTCCCAAGCCAGAGAGCACTAAGACTGAGGGAAGGAACCTCCCCACTGAAAGTAGAGGCCAGCTCTAGGAAGGGCTACTCCATATGTGTCCCTAAACATCACTTGTGGACAAAACCTAAATGCTATCCTCAAAAGTTGTCTGGTGAATTTATGGGACCAAGCTTTGGGGAAGTCATTAAACTCAAATGAGGTTACAAGAGGAAAGCCCTCATGGTGCCATTTCTGGCTAAGAACAGGAAAAGAAACTGACTAGATTCAGACTCCCCCAATGCTGCCTTCCTCCCTCGTTATGATCCAGAAAGAAGGTTCTTCCCACATGCCAACAGATGCCAGAACCGTGCTCTGGGATACATGGGCCAGATAAACCTCTTTCTTTGATGTCACGAGTCCCAGGTACTCAGTGACAGCAACAGAAAGCAGACTTAAAACAGGGGCCTTCTCTGCTAGGCTTCCACGGTAGCCCACGGGGTAGCGAGCGGCTGGCTCTATAATCCTTAGTGGTAACAGCTGACAGGCGCTGCCCTTAGCACTTGATGATATGAGCTCACTGAGTCTTCACCAAAGACTGTACAGGCTGAAGGCTAATGTTTCCGTCCCACTTTACAGGTGGGGAAAACAAGTCACGGGGGGCTGTCAATTAGTGTGTTTGAGGATGCACAGCTGGTAAGTAACTGACAGCAGTAAGCTGTAACACGCTAATTGCAGCCTCTTTTCCAGAACTTATATACTTCTTTAATCACCTTGGTAAAACTTCTGGCTCCATTTTAAATCAGTTGATGTCACATGGCTGCTTTGGTGCTTTTAATGTTAGTGTTCCCTACAGTTCTGTTTTCCTGGATCTTGTCCTTGGTAAGAAAATCACGCTTACTTTCAGAAAACAGAGCTGGGTAGCAGCGTTGGTATAGGAAGGTAGACACCCTGATTTTACTCTCTGGTCTCCCATCTGTGACATAAGTTCCCTGAGGATTAGTTGCTGGGCCCCTAACCTGCACCGCAGTTCTAACAGACTTCTATGACTCTGGTTACCAGCTAAGTAGGGGCTGGGTATCATTAAAAAGGGGGGAAGCTGAGCGCGGTGAGATTCGCTAGCACTCAGGAGGCTGAGGCAGGAGTTTGAGGCTAACCTGGGCTAGCCAGTGAATTCCAAGCCAGTCTCAAAATAAACAGCCCAGAAAAAACAACAACCAAAAAAAGTGGAATTTAGTATTTCGTTGGTGCTCCATGTGGTCTGGAAGAATGATCTTCCATAACCAGCAGGTCCAGCTAGCCGTCAAAACATCCAACAGAAAGCTATGTGTAGGGGAGGGGTGTTCAGCTGTGACTTCTCTCGCTTGTTGAGCTTTCTTCATCATGGGGTAAAGGTAGTAACATCTGTTGGAAATCATTACTTTCTTTCCTTTCTTTTTTGGGGGGGTGGGGTGGGGTTTCAATACAGGGTTTTTATGTGTAGCTTTGGAGCCTGTCCTGGAACTAGCTCTTATAGACCAGGTTGGCCTCAAACTCTTGGAGATTCACCTGCCTCTGCCTCCAGAGTGCTGGGATTAAAGGTGCGTGCCACCACTGCCGGGTGGAAATGGCTTCTTTTCTAGCTGTTCTGAAGAACAGAGTTTTGACTCGGCTGCTCCATTGTTCTGTCAGTTAAAGGGCCTGGCTGGCTCTAGAGGAGGATTCTTGGAACACACTTAACAGAAACATTCTTGGGTCTGAAATGGGGGGATGGGCACTTTCAGAACCAGCTTCTTAGCATGTGAGTTTACCAATACAATGATGCTGATTACTCACCATCCACCACTCACTGCCTTCTCCTTCTGCCTGCCCCCAACTGCCCTGTTTCTGGGTTTAAATGAGAAAGATCTCCCTAGGCTCATGTATTAAATACTCTGTTTGGGGGAGTTTTGGAAGTTTTAGAACATGAGTCTTGCTGGAGGAAGTGCATCAATGAGGGTGGATGAATGCTGACCGTTTACAGCCTGGCCCAACTTCCAGTTTGCGCTGTTTCCTATGAGTGGTTGAGACGTGATCTCTCAGCTTCCTGTTCCTGTTGCCATGCCTTCCCGGTCATTCTGGACTCTAGCCACCACTACCATCTCCCACCCCACCCCCCACCTTCCCTGCCCCAACCAGAAGCCAAAACAAAGTCTTCCTAAGTTGCTGCTGGTCATGGTGCTGTACTGGGGTCACCTGGCATTGGAAGTGAGTCTGCACTAGGGCCATCTAAAAGGCCACGGGGTGGGGCACTGTCCTCCCCACTGCTCTCTACGTGATGCTGGGAGCCCAGTGGGCCAGCATTTGCTGACTGAAGGCAGAGGCTTGGTGGGGGAGGTACCAGTGGCCTTGGGGATTTGATGACTGATAGGGAGGACCTTGACAGGTGACTACAGAGGAAAGGGACACCACCTCCAGAGGAAAAGTGACAGGATCATCTTAGCAGGACTGCCTTGGCTGCTGTGTGAAGGATGCCTGGGACTTCTGGTTACTGCTGTGATTTAAAAAAAGACAAAAAACCGTAACAGATCTACTCAAGGGAGATGTCACTCACAGGTTATGGTCTGTCAATGCAGAGAAGTGAGAGTGGCAAGAACTAACTGGTCATAGCACAGTCACGCCAGAGAGAAAGAAATGCACATGAGTTTAGTGCTCACCTCACTTTCTCTGCTTATACAGTCCAGGCTCCAAAACCAGAGAATGGTGCTGCCAAGTTTCAGGTCGGGTCTTCCCATATTAATTGAGGCAATGAAGACCATCTTCCACAGACCTGAGTACGGGCCAACCTGATCTAGATAGTCCCTCAATGGGATTCTCTCCAGGTGACTCTAGGTCACGTTCTCAAAACTAGCAATCCCAAGGACCATGCTGGGTGACAGGAGCCAGAACGCAGAGGTCAGTGCAGGTGGGGACGAGGATCAAACTTGGGCAGTGAAGGTGAAAAGGTCTAAAGGGGGCAGGGGTCCCGAAGGAAAGGACGGTTCAGAGGGAGCAGAGGCGAGGAGAGCAGGAGTGGGGGGGTGGGGTTTCAGGTGGGCAGGGACAATTTGGGAGGCCTCAGCAGGAAGTCATGGTCGGCTTGGCCAAATTTTAGGGCAGAAAGGGCTTCTGGGTCATTCGAAATCTCAGGACCTCAGTGGAGCAAGCCTGAGGATGGAAGGCAGGCACCAGGTTAGTTAGCAGAGCTCAGAAGCCCCACCTGCTTCGAGCTTTGCAGAGCTCCCATAAGTTGATCACTAGACCTTTGCCAGTCCCAGGCCTGCCACAAAAGTACCAGAAACATACTTTCTGACCCTTGTCTGGGTCTTTTAAAATATTCCTATTCTTTTCTTGAGGAATAACCTATATAGAGTCCCCTGGCTTTAGGACCAATTTGTTAGGGGTTCCCTACCTGAGCCAAGTCATTGTACCCTTCCCTTCCTCTCCTAACCACTGATTTGATTGCTATCACCATGGACCAGTTTCACCTGCCTTTGAACTAGACCAACGGGATCATGCTGTTTGCATTGGTTTGGGTCCTGGCTCCTTTTAACCCACCACCTGCATGTCAGAATAATCTGTAGTGTTTCATAGGTCAGTAGTTTGTCACATTTCTGTATAAAATATGCGTGCCCCTCAAAATTCAGAGGGGATCGGTTCCAAAGTCCCCAACTATGAGGATGCTCAGTCTCTCGCATAAAATGACACAGCATTTACAGGTAACCCACACACATCCTCCCAGCTCTAGATGGCTGAGCCACATAAGCAATCGTTCCATTATGCTTTCTTAGGGACTGATGACAGGAACGTCTGTACATGGTCAGTGCCAGGGCAATTTTTTTCTTCCAAATGTTTTAGAAAACATTTTGAACCTCCCATCCAGAAGCTGTGGCTACCAAGTGTCAAATGTTACCCACAGACTGAGCACTGCACCACGGATCGGCCCATTCTCCTGTGGATGGACACTGCATTGTCTCCAGACCAGCTAAACTAGGGGTTTCTCTGCTCCAGTCTTGTGCAGGTCTTCAGGCAGACCCAGACAGGTCACAGGGGTGGAGAATTGAGACACAGCACAGGGGTGTGATGAGCACAAAGGGATGCTGAGAGTTTTCTAGAGTGGTTGCACCACCATTAGCTGTGCACAAGAATATTAGTTGCCCGGCCCCTGCCAGTGCTCAGCATGCACACACACACACACACCCGCCCCCATCTAAATCAAGGACTTCCTGGCTTTCTGTTTCCTTCTGTTGTTGATGGAGGAGCACCAGGTACAGGGACACTGATCATTATGGACTCATAGGCCACTGAACAAGAGGGTCACAGGCCTGCTGTGGTCTCAACTGAAGGAAGAGTGAATACCGTCTTGACTCAGATGTGACGCCTGGAACTGGGACAGTCATCCTGTGAGCACACAGGACAACAGAGAGATGGAACGAACCCAGGTCTTCTGCGGCATTGCTGAACCATTCCATCAGTCACCCATTTCCTTGTTAAGCCAGTAATTTACAATGTTTTTTCTTATTTTTAGCTTGCAACATGAAGAATACAGGTTACAAACCCATCTCATTCCCAAATCCAAGGTATCCCTTGTCTCCCTCAGGAGCCAGCAGCAGCCAGACCCACAGAGTATTTCTCCTACTGAATCCCTGCTGTATGAACCAGACCAACACAGTGAGCCTGCGCCTCACTGTTGACCCACATCCGGTCTGATCTCTTCTAGCTCCCTGAGCCACTGAGTCACCATGACTGTCTGGAAAGCTGTTCAGGTTGCTTAGCTGGTCTCTCATCCCAAACCTCCCCTCCACGTCTTCTAATCCCAATAGTCTGTGGCCTTTGGGAGACCCAAATTCCTTTTCATTCCCCTGAAGAAAATAGCTTCCCATGCCTCTCAAGACAAAACTTCAAACTCACAACCAAGGTACTTGTCATATCCCTTGCTCACCTCCCACCCTTCTGGCTTGTCACCTCCATGTGTGGAACAAGACTCCTTCACTCACATAATGCACAAACTCTATCTGCCCAAGAAGTCCCTAACCCTCATTCCTCTCCAGACACCAGGATCCCATTAATTTCTCCTCTCTTTACTAGACAGCAGGGAACCTAATTACGTACTGGTATGATTAATAGTAATATATAGTGATTGCTGGGTGACAGTCTCACTTCTGTCCTCCAACACTCACTCTCACCTCTTGATTGAGAATATTGGGGTCAGGAGCCGGATTCTACCTACTTAGCCTCTAGGATTGCGCTTGCGCATAGTACGCGCCTAGGAACGTTTCTAATTAGCTACTAAGTGAGCACGTTGACTCATCTAAACTTTAACAAGCCCGGGGAAAGCCATTTCATCATCCAGAAGGAACTACCCAGAATAGCCTGGGTCTGCGCCCAAGGTTTAAAGAGCCAGATCTGAGCCACGAGAAGTCTTCCCGGAGTGCACAGACCACAAGACACAAGAGTTTAGCGGGAGTCAGCGCAACTAAGCAACGCCGGCCAGCCCCGCTCTCAAAGAGTAAGGATCACAATCTGCGGCATATGCATGAGGACCATAGGCCAGAGGTTCGGGGCTATCCAAACTGCGCCTGACTAAAAATTCTTCGGGTTTGAAGACCTCAGCGCCCCGTGATTTTATTCACGTGCATATAAAGTCTATAAAAGATCTTTTGTGGCGGATACTGAGGGAAGAGTGCCCGAGGGTAGCCCCACTTTGGGCCTGTATATCAGGCGTCTGTGACGGACAGCCTGATTCTGGACAGGGTCCTTGGGCCGCCCGACTTGAAGACGAAGGGGGCGTCTCCCCAGCTTCTGCGGCGTCGGTGGCGAGCTAAGGTGGAGGCAGGCTGCGGCAGCGACGGCGACAGTGGCGGCAGTGCCATGGCGGGGCTCGCAGGTATCGTGGCGTCGCCCGCCTGGGCGGGATGAGAGGTTCTCGGCGCGGCCGCGGCGCCATGTTGGCCGTCTGGGGTCACCTTAGGCGCCGCTTGGCCTCTCGCCGGGGCTTTCCTTCCGCGCGGCCGGGGGCGGGCGCACTCTTGTCTGACATCGGCCGAAACGCCCCGCTTCTCCCCAACCTGGGCCTTTGGGGGAGGGATCCCCTTCCCGTCCCGAGTATGGGTTCCGGGACTCCTGGCTGTCACTCAGCCTCCAAGGTCAGCGAGCTCCCGGGGTGGGACTGGGAGCACGGGGCAAAACCTCCACCTCCTCTGCTTGGGCCTTTGGCCAGGGGCTCAGCTTTTGAGAGGCCGGCCATTCTTTCCTCGCCACTTCAGTATCTGTCTGTCTGTCTGTCTCTCTCTCTCTCTTTTTGTTCCATCCGAAGAAGTGTGGGGGAGAAGGGAGAACCAGGCCCCGAACCCTCTCTTTGGTGACTATCTGCTTCGGGTCCCGGGTACTCTCCCACCAACTTTTCATCGATTCTGGACACCGGTTCTCTCTCCTCCGGTGTATGGGGAGTGGTCCTCAAGGGCAGCAGAAGGAATGGAATGCCTGTCACACTTGCCTTGGCCTGGAAAGGAAGAATGGGGGATGGGAACAATCGATTTTCCCTTCTCCTTCCAAACCACCTTTAGTTCCCGTCTAGCTCTCATGTCCCTTTTTAGTTGGGAAACTGCGACCTGTTCTGGTTTATAGGTTCGGATCTTCCTTTGTCACTTTCAGGGAACTGATGTATTGGGGACAGCGTCTCTGCACAGCCTGACATGGTCCAACCATCCTGTCAGCCTTCTGGACTTCAACACCAAAGCCAGGACCCAAAAAAGTTCCATTTTAGATGCTCGTGCCACGTATTAGAGCGAGCTTACTTGTTTCTTTTAAATCACGATTCATTAATGTCAAGAATTCCTGTTCAGAGATTGCGTTTCTGGAGCCTTGGTCAGTTTCCAGGGATCAGATTAATTCTGTATCAGAAAATGGGCATCTTCGAGTTGCTACCAAAACAGTTTAACTTCTTGTCTGTTGTTTCTAAGGGGAATCAAAGTTAGGCTGTCCTCTCTTCTTGTTCTCTGTCTTTGAAACACATGCATTCCATTGCAAGTGTGCCGCTGTGTGATCTACCAGGAGCCATGTATTGCCTTCCTCTCTGTCTTCCGGCTCTACCTTGGGAATGTTCAGAAATCCGTCCTGCTGTGGTATGAGCCATGTGGAAGGGGCACAGGATCATTTCCAGAGAAGTTGTGGCAAACATGTCTCTCTGGCATGTGCAAGAAGTCAGTAGTCACCTGGAAAAACAGACTTTGATAGACCAGTATTGTGTGTGTGTGTACACATTTAAATCTCCAGCTGAGATTATCCCTTTGGGATATTGGCTCCTGAAGAGATCCAAGTTTGAAAGTAGGTATCTAGGAAGTGGCCTTGGTGTAATTAGGCTATCTTTGGCTGGCCCCATAGCCCAAGCTAAAAAAAAAACTTAATCCGTCCTGTCCCTCAAAGGAATCCCTTCTTTCAGCCACAGCTCAGTTACTCTACAGATAGAGGTAACAGTCACCAAGAACCCACATCTCAGAAAGTTTGGTACTTAGTGACCTCCACCCTACTGAATTTGAACTGGTCAGTCCAAGAAATAGCCTTCTCCAGCATTAGTCCCTGGCATCTTCATGTGTTGCTAGATTCCCGTAAAGCTATTCCACTTCGCTCACAATTCATCTGCTTGCCTTTGCCCCTGCTTGGAGGTTGCAGCCTCTTTAGGAAAAAGGGATATCTAGCTCTGGGTACTAAGGGCTTTGCAATAAAAGAACACACCCTGTTGTTTTATGTGAGAATAAAATGTTTTAATAGCATATAGCTTGTGGAAACATTGTATAAATAAGGTATATTTGGATCAGGCTTGCAGATATAACATAAGGATGGGGCATGAACACATTCCTTCTGCCTTCTCTAGGTTTAGTTTGTTTTCAGGACAGCAGGGTATGGGGCAGGAGAACAAAGTGAACAGTGGATATTTCGCGTTCTGAGAGCCACCAGAGCAATCCTTGCCTGGAAGTTCACACTTATCACTGCTGGAGGGTAGATGGAAGGAAGAAGTTTTGCAAGATCATCTGGAAAGCCCTGGGTGGGGTTCAGTAGCCTCTTGGCTTGGGGGATGAGGGGACAAGATGCACTGTGTCCAGAGTAGCCAGACTCCTTTCTCCCTGCTTTGGCTGCCTTTGTGAACTCAGCTGGCATATAGCCTGGGCTGAGGTTAGAACATAGGGAGCAGTAGAATGGCAGTGCCCCCTCCACGTCTCCAAGGGGAGGCTCAACCTTCATTGAGAGCCTGTGTTGATATCTACTCATGGCTCAATGGGTTTAGTATGGCAAACCGCAGAAATTCCCAGTCATGAAGGAGGTAGGTGCTGACTGCTGATAAGTAACCCTGGGGCAAAAAACCTGACCTAACTTCGAGCCTTGGTAGCAGCTGTGTCCATCCTGCTGAGGAAGATGGAGTCTTAGAATGCATGTCACATCCAAATCCTGTGGAATCCCGACTGTTTCTGATGTGTGTAGAGTTCATCTGGACCTTAGTGTAGGGAACTAAAAGCGACCTGACAGGGTAGCCTAAACTGATTTGATGGATGGTAAAGCCAAGGCCACACATAGTTCTACACTACTTGCCCCGATTTCCTGGTGCTGAATGAAATTACAAGTATCTTCAAAGATGCCAATGATTGGCCTGAATATCAGGCTTTTTCAGGGGATAGAGACAGGTCAAGGTTCAAGGGGATCAAGGTGCTTTGTGTATTTGTGATGTGCCTAAGGGATTTGAGGAAGTAGCAGGAGAGATTGGTGGCTTTCCAGCTCATTCCTTTAGTATTGACATAGGAACAGGTGTGCAGTGACAGGGATGGATAAAACTAGAGAAGCAGCTTAACAGTGGCAGGACTGTTGGGTGAGGCAACTGACACTTGCAAGAAGAGCCATGGCTAACCAAGGAGGGGACTAAGCCAGCCCGCTCTCCCTGATGCAGTCAATGGGAAAGGAAGTGCAAACTAGCGACCTGATAAGGCTAGTAAGGATGTACCAAGAAAACTGGGGGCAGGGGTCATCCAGCTGGAGGGTTGAGAAAGCCAGGCAAGATGACCTTGGGGGTGATTCTGGGGCTTGGAGCATTGAGCTGGTTGGAGGAGTTGCCAAGCCATGTCTTTGTCCAAACTAGTGCCCCTTTTCCTCCCCAGCAATTGTTTCTTGGGGCTCCTGGGTGGAGTTCTGGGGTATAGCTTTATATTCTCAAATCATCCCTCATGGTCCTCAGGATCCCATTTAGAGGGCCATCCCCATTTACTTTTTCCCCATCTTTCCCAAATTGATAACCTGCCATGGCATGGTACCTTATCTCAGGACCACCAAGTAAATGCACCCATTATCCTGGGGAAGGGGAAATGTCCCTTTTTCTGAGACAGATGCATACCACTTTTTTGATTGGGGATGAGAAATAGTCCTTTATCTCAGGACAGTATTGAAGTGAGGCAGGTTTGAGAGTCTTTGTTCATTCTTGTCTTCTTGTTACCCCCTCCCTTTCCCAAGTGGTGTACAATAGATACCTTGCCCAGCTTTAGAGACGTGTGATGCTGTCACAAAAGAAGCCACAAAGGAACTTTTTGGTGCACCCCACTGCCCTGCATGGTTCTAACACTGTACAAGACAGGAGAGGTGATTTTTTATTTTTTGTGGAGGTGGTCCCTGATCTCCAGGAGCTTACAATCTAGCTGGGGAGACACAACTAATGCACATGTAAACCAGTACAGTTAGCGACTACCACAATATTGACCTCAACTGCTACGTGAGACCAGGGACAGCAAGATCAGTGAAGGCCCAGGGGTTGGAGAACGTGTTCTGGTGAAGGTGGGATTCAGTTACTAGTTAAATAGGGCCGAATCAAGTGACACATTTTGGGGAGGGGTTTGGAAGGCCGAGTTGAAAGGGGGAATGAGGGATCAAGGCAGAAATAGGCTTGCCATAGGCAAGGGACAGCAAGAGGGCCCCACTCAATTTCTTAACCCACTTCCTCCCCCACCCATGCCCTCCAGTCCCACCACGCAGCATGCAGTTGATGTTTTCTCTTCTCTACCGAGATTCAGGGCTTCAGCTCGTGATGTCAGAATGTCCATTCTGCTGGTTGTTGGGGTGTTGGATCTTTGTGGTAGGATCTGTCGTGTGGCTGAGATGGTGCTGTTACAACTTGGTTCAGATCAGAACGTGGTGCATACGCCCAGATCTCAAGAATTTGCTCCCCTCTTCCCCCTCCTCTCCCACCCTCCGGTAGTGGGACAGGGTCAAAGGGGTTGGGAAGAGAACGGATATCTTCATCATTGTCGGTGCTGCTTCTCCAGGGGCCTACCGGCCCCTCACTGACCTTGGCAAGTGCTCCTCTGACGAGGGAGCACAGGGGACCCCCCATTACTGCGCGGCACTGGCTCCCATGGTGGTCGAGAAGCACAGGAGCACCTGATGACATGGCCGCCCAGGGCTGGGATCTGGGGCCTCAGTTGGGGGCTTGCTGCCTGCGCTCCCCCAGCACCTGCCGCCCGGTCCGGGACACTGTGTGTGCCAACTTCTGCAGGGAGTACCTGAACACCTGCGGTGAGAGATCCAGGACCCACCCTTAGAGAAGCACCTGTGACTCCCTGTTGTGCTGCTGATATGCTGCTTGCTGGTCCTGCTGTGTGCCCGCCCAGCCCC
>LOJH01003572.1:0-13236 GCA_001685095.1 Ellobius talpinus | reverse complement strand
GGAGTGGCGGACGCGACACAGCTTGTCCATGAGTCAGGGTAGCTGTGTGTGAGAGCCTTGCTGAGAGTTGCATGGCTGCAAGTTGATTGGACCCACAACTTAGGTATACCTCACTTCTTGCAGTGGGCTGTGTCCCTGGAGGATTTCGAAAAGTGAATCCCACCCAGTAAATGGCAGCATTCCAGGAACACCTTGAAGGAAATGTGCGATTCCTTTGGTAAAGGATTCCTTGAGCAGGGAACTCTTCCTGCAAAAGGAGCTCTTGGGGTAGATGGTTTTCTGCACAAAGCGCCTTCTTCGAATTCAGCTTTAAGAAAAGCACTTTTGCACGCGCGCTCTCTTTTTCCATAAAATTATTTGTCCCCTCTTTTTGAAGCTCTTTCCATTTTTTTTCTGCGAAAGGCATTTTCCTCTAATTGTTTTATTCAAAGTGTATATCTAGTTCTTTTTTCTGTCCCTTTGTTTCTCATCCAGTTCTCTTTATCTAATGTTTTTTTCCCTACTAAGTGTCTTTGTCTGGTTATTTTTCCTACATTGCGCGTTTTCTTTATTTCCTCCCCTTTACTTTTTCCTCTGATTTATTAAGATTCTTTTCGTTGAGTGTTTTTTCCTGAAAAGTGCTATTTTCTAACTTATTTTTCATCCTACCCCACAAGTGTTGTATGTGTATACAGTGTATTATTTTTAAAAAATTTCCTGCAATGCGCAATTTTTTAAGGCGGAAATTTTCTTTGGGCAAGCTCTAAAGTCTCGCAGCACAAAGTGCCCCGCCTCCCTCCTGGGGTCGAGTTTGAGTATAGCGGGCGGGCGATTCTTACCGCATTGGTCGAGATCGTCCGCAGCGGGCGACCGCCGAACCCCTGAGTCTTTGTTCCCGGCCGGGCGGGGGCGCACTGGGGACAGGGTCTGTGCGAGGATGTGGGCACGCACGCCAACGGGCGGGGACAAATAGTACCACTGTGGCACTTTGGGTCCGGGTGCGCTTCAGGTGCCCTCTCCCATCCAAAGCCCGGGCATACTCACCTGCAGCAGCACGCGGAAGATGTACCAGCCGATGATTAGCAGTTCTGCCGAAGCTGCTGTCACTGCGGCCATGGTTCTGATAATGGGTGGTAGAGAGCGAGGGTTCACTGAGGTCTACCGGTTTCGGAGTCTGCTGTTGGGCGCACTGCCGCAGCCCTGGTGGCCGTGTACCCTCCTGCCATCTGAGTGCGCATGCGCGCTTGGTGGGGAGGGCGCTGTTGAGGAGGAGGGGTGGCGGGGAGCGCTCCTCATTCGTCAGGAGAGGAAAAAAAATCCGCCTGTTCTTTCCACACGGACCCCCACCTCCCGAGTCCGCTCGTAACACCCTTACAGAAGATTCTTCTGCTCCGCCCACTTTTGAAATTCAGTATTAAATGGAGGGGCGTCATGGCTCTAGAGTTTAGAGTGAGGGTAGTAGGGGTGCAAGCCTCTTGGTATGACATACCCAAGTCTGCAAATTTTAAACTCATGCCAACTGTTTTGTGAAAGTCCTTGTTATGTGAAAGTCTCGGCTGTTGCTTCCCCACTCCGCCCAGCAGGCGATGGTTGCTGCGGTCCCCAGTTGGACCAGCCCTCTGCTCTTAGTAGCTAAAGTGATTGTGTTTGCTCTGGGAAAGATGTAGAAGGATTGATGCCCTTTATGTGCGCCGAAGGAGCGAGATTTTTGAAGAAATGGTTCAAATGTATTGGGACTGGTTTTCTGTGGGACAGATGGTATCAATCTCTGTCTTGTGCTCCCCTCCCCCAATCTCTAGTAAGTCTGCCTGGGCTGGGTTGGTTCTTTGTACAGGTTGCTTCGCAGCTGGAGCACAGAACAGTATTTCTCAGTAGCTGCCAAGGGTTATGTCTTAGTATGGCTACTGTCGCCTAGTTTCGAAGTAAAGCTGGTGTCCTTCTCTTAGTGTGATCTTAAAATCTCTAGTGGAGCGCGGCTCGGGTGGAAAGAACAAATTGCCATCAAGCTACTTGGCACAGAGGCCAAATGTATTTGCCCCTTTGTGGACAGGATATAAATATATATGTATATATTTTTTTGATTAAAAACTTAAAGAAGCCCAGTTCTGTTCAATGTCAGTAACAGATGAAGGTTGTTTTTTTGGTTTTTGGTTTTTGGTTTTGTTTTTTTTTGTTTTTTTACATTGACTTGAAGTTGACTGGTTTGGGCTAAATGTTATTGGACTATTTGAAAAAAAAAAGCAAGCCTGGCCCAACCTGCCATCTTAAAATATTTGACGCCACTTGACTGTGTCTTCCCGTAGCTTGCCAGGATCATAGGATCTACTGTCTGGCATCTCCAGGTTAGCAGTTCACAGATAATTGCTGTAACTTGACATACTCCCGCTCTGGAGCTGCAGATGAGACTAGATACAGAGCCATTTCTTACCACATGGGGGCACAACACCAAGTCCACATGGTGTCCTGTGGCAACCACAGGGCGGTATTGTGAGGTCTGGGACCTTTGAGGACGGGCCGCAGCCCCAGGAGGCGATACATGATCTCTGCTGGGCAGGGCCTAGGCAAAACCAGTCCACTGTGGGGACCGTGCCCTCCTGGGAGCCCTCAGTAGAAGCCCAGGGAAGACACACCCCAGGAGGCCACCTTAAACTGTAATTTGGATAAGCTAGACATTCATGGGTGGGTGGGTAGGAAGGGGCATTCACATTTGCTGTTGTTAACCATGATCCATTTTCCCAAATAAGTATACATTTTGTTCCTGTTTTTTTGTTTGTTTGTTTTTTGTTTTTGTCTGTCTGTCTATTCTTTGTTTGTGTTGACTTTTCTCTTCAGGATCCTTGCTGCCTTGGTGATCCCAGGCTGACAGCCAGAAAGCACAGCGAGCGGCTCAGCTCCTGGAGAGAGAGTCGAAGAAAACGGAGGGCAGCCACCTGTGCCTGCTGGCTCCCATTAGGTCGGTTCCTGCAGCGGTGCCTGGCAGCCTTGGTGAAGGCCCTGCCCGGCAGAGATCATGTATTGCCTCCAGTGGCTGCTGCCCGTCCTCCTCATCCCCAAGCCCCTCAACCCCGCTCTGTGGTTCAGTCACTCCATGTTCATGGGCTTCTACCTGCTCAGCTTCCTTCTGGAACGGAAACCTTGCACAATATGTGCCTTGGTTTTCCTGGCAGCCCTCTTCCTCATCTGCTATAGTTGCTGGGGAAATTGTTTCCTGTACCACTGCTCCGATTCCCCACTTCCGGAATCAGCCCATGACCCCGGAGTTGTGGGCACCTAACAGCTGCCGAAATAGCTTTCCGAGGAAGCAGAAGACGGGAGGGGAGACATTGACATAGGTCATAAAGCATTGGAGTTTCAAGTCGCGCAGCCCTGCGGGTGCCACATTCCTAATGGAGCCTTTTGGCCTGTGATGTTTTATCCTTATAATGTGAATAATGGCACTGACCGGTGCTTCTATTGTAGCGTCCTGTAGTCGTAGGTGGTCTTATGGTTGTGCGTTCTTTCACCATCTGGGTCCCAGCTGATGGATTGGCCCACCCCCTTGCTCATCGTTTGGAGAATATACACCCATCCTGGTCAACCACCCTTGGGCAGATACAGTGCTAGTCTCATTGTCACCTCCATGACCCTTCCTCATCAGGATCGTCCTGCTTTCCTCCTCAGCCCCTTTCCCTGGTTTCCCCTTGGTTCTCTCCCACCCCTTTCCTTTTGGGGGAAGCACCTGTCCAAGACAGGGCTTATTTTTGCACTTATCTCAAATTTGAAGAGATTGCTGATGCCCGAGAGCCTCGCTTTTTCATCCTTCTTTCCCTGTCTAGCAGAGACAGATTCCGTTTCTAGGAGAGACGGAATCATGTCTCAACTGCTTGTTGTCCACAAACCTCCAGTATTTTCTCTGCCTCATTTTAAAGAAAGAAGCAGTGGAGAGACATTGTTCTTTGGCCTGGGTGTCTGGGCTCTTGCCTTCCAGTCCAGCCTCTCTCCCTTTGCTCTTCTTTCTGCCTCTCAGCCGTCCTAAGGGGGCCGCCTCTTGTTCGCAATGCATGCTCTTCAGGAGGGAGGTATGCAGTGTTCTTGTAGATCAGTGGTCCCCAGCTGAGTGAATGAGAAAGTATTATGTGTTTCATAGCAGCCATGATTCCCTTGGTAGTTGTTTGGGTATTTTTTGATGTGCTCTGTATATGTGTGCACACATGTGTGTGAGAATGTGTGTTTGTGTGTGTGTGCGTACATATGCGTACATGTACAAATACATGTGTATATTCCTTTTGAAGAAGCTTTACTGAATGTGTTCTGATTTTGAGGATTGGTAGTAGTAATTAGCTAGTAGGTCCCACTGCAGTTTTTATTTAGCATGGGGATTGCAGAGTGACCAGCACAGTGGACTCCAAGGTGGTTCAGACAAGACCCAGGGGAGCAGTGGCCATCACCCTCCTGCCAGGAGCCTCTTCGTTCCTGCACACATAGACTGTACACTATGAAGAACACATAGGACGACTTGGTGACTTGGTACTTGTTTTATATTCTCTGCGCTTCAATAACAAGTGTTGGCAAATGAGACTTTCCTGGTCCCTGCCCACTGGGGATCAGCATGGTTGTTCTTCCAGTCGGAAATGTCCTCTCTTGTGTGCAAGTGAGGGTGGTGAGCCAGGCACAGAGCTGGACGCAAGCACTGGGAAGTGGGACTTCGAGGCCACACTTGTGAAACGCTCGGACTGCTGTTGTAAAGCTTTTTTCTGGTGTGTTCGTTCTACAGCTGTTTGAAATGTTTAATAAAGCTTTATAAACTTTACTTTGTGGTTTTATGTGACTGCAGCATTTGGATCATGGTGTTGGATTTCTGAGTTGGTGGGGGGCAGGGTAAAACACATGGGGCTGAGTCCTTGGCACCAAAGTACCTTAGCTAGAGAATTTGATCTGTTCTCTGGAGAGCAGATGGTGGGGTCAGGGAGAGGCAGGGGCAGTGGCAATCCAGCTAATGAATAGGAGAGAGTCTGAAAATTTTCAGAGATGAGACATTTGTACTTCTCAGCTCCCATGACTTCCCGCCTGAAACTTCGCTCCATAGAAGACTTGAGTAATGAATCCCTTGATAAACAATTTAGGATAGCTGGTCATCAAAGATTTTTATGATGCTGCTTTTGAAGTAAAAATAAGTGAAACCCCTCATAGCATCTCAACTGGGAAAATAAATAAGGCTTGCCATTTACCCAGCATACCTTAGGTGCTAGCTAGAAGCACAGAGGGGTAAGCCCTTTGCTGTGAATGTGCACGTGTTAACTGTGGCTGTGACCTGGGACACTCAGTTGTGGCAGCATGCCAGGGCCCTTTGCTGGGTATTCACCTGCAAGTCTCCCTCTCAAAAAAGCAGAACAGGAGCACTTCCTGAGAAGTGGGAGCTGTTGTGAGGGCTGCCAAGGTAATGTTTGAAGATGGTTTGGTGACTTTAGACCTACCTAGACATTTCCTTTATTGTGGGAAAGCTGTATGGATTTATTCCTATTCTTCTGCCCTTTTTACATTCCTGGTAGGTATTGCTGGTCCATGCTTTCCTCTTCTTGATATAACTTTCCAAAGAGCCAGGTGTAGTGGTTCACACCTATAATCCTAGCAGTCAAGAAGCTGGGACAGGAGGATTGTTCGGAGTTGGCCTGAGCTACTACAGAGTGAGACCCTAGATAATACAGAACAAAACAGAATTCCCAAAGATGTGTCTGTTTTAGAGGAATTTTTCTTTGAAGAATTGCAGTGACCATTCTTGGGATGTCTTTTCTGTCTGCTTCAGTGTTGGCCGTCCCTCTTGAGGTCTTTGCTGTGCATAACTGGGGTTCTAAAGAGCTTGACAAGTTGAGGAGCTAGGCATAGGGAAAGGCTAGTTTGTTCAACAAACACAGAGACCCTGTACAAGGCTTGCTCACGATTTCAGGACAAGCAGGCCTGACACTCCAGGACCCCATGATTCTAGCCTAGTGGGGAGACTTAGCAAAATAGACAACTGCAGATTGCAAAAACAAACCAAACAAGCAGATGCTTTTGTGTCTTCTCCTGTGGAGGCACCTGGATGGTAACTGAAGCCAAGCTCATTGCTTATTTTGCTCTCCTTTGGAAAGCAGCTTTCTGTTTTAGATCTTGTGCTTGAGAGTCACGTATAGGCCACTCTCCAAAAGATTTATGGTCCTTTCGGTGGGATGCTAAGAGCCCATTCTTGGCAGGGTGCTTGCCACCTGGGGGTTCTGTCTGCCCACAGGACTCCCCACCCTTCTCCCTGAGTTGTCTTCCAGGAAAACAAAGACACTTCCTTTGCAGAAAGGCCTTGGAGGACCTCACCCTGCACTTCTGTTGCCACTGTAGCTCTCTGAGAAGGTGTCCTGCTTCCGCTGTCAGTTTCTGCATAGGTAAAATGGGATCTTTGGAACAAATACAATTTTCCCAGCCCCAGTGATCTGGAAGTCTTTTCTTCCTGAATCCTAGGCTCTTTTGCAGCCCAGCTGAGGTAGGTGGCTGGAATGAGTTGGTGGCAAGCAACTTTGGGAGCTGCCTGCATGTACTTTGGTCAGTGTGGCATGTATGCCCAGATACTACTTGTCTCGGGGAACTTCCCTTAATCTCTTTCCTTCTCTGTGTTGAGAGCTTGTCTATGGCCCATCATTCAGCCCTCATGCATGCTGTTGCTCAGGGGTGTCAGAGTTCCTTTTAAGAAACTGAATTCCTGGAGGGCATGGCCCGTGAGTCCTGCTTAGAGGCCAGCCCTACTATTCTCCAGTTTTTGTCAGAATCTCATGTATGATGAGACCCTGGGACCATAGTGGAATGATGACGGGAGTCACAAAATAATCCCACACTAGTTCAGAATTATGAATAATAAAGGGTTATTTAGGGGAGACTTACACATTACTGTCCTAGATAACAGTCCTCTGCACGAACAGGGAACAGGAAGAGTCTAGCAGCCAGAAGTAAGAGCCTGAAGCAAGAGAGCAAGAACACCCTTTAAAGCTGCATTTATAGTATAAGAGACCACGCCCAAGTGGGCTGGTATCTTAAAGGCNGTCACAAAATAATCCCACACTAGTTCAGAATTATGAATAATAAAGGGTTATTTAGGGGAGACTTACACATTACTGTCCTAGATAACAGTCCTCTGCACGAACAGGGAACAGGAAGAGTCTAGCAGCCAGAAGTAAGAGCCTGAAGCAAGAGAGCAAGAACACCCTTTAAAGCTGCATTTATAGTATAAGAGACCACGCCCAAGTGGGCTGGTATCTTAAAGGCTATTGGCTGAAGGAGCAGAATGTGCTCCCACAGCAGTGGACAGTTTCCACCAGCACAGTGTCCTCTTGGGTAAAGAGAAAGGGGATAGTATTTATCAGTCAAGTTGTCCTTGACTAGGCACTGTGGTAGGGGTTCTGAGGGTCTCGGAAAGGAACTGATGCAGACGTGAGAGGACTGGCTTTCAGACCTGAAGATCAAGAGTGAATACTTGAGCAGTGAAGTAATAAATGAGATATTGCTGGATCACTGTCTAATCCAGCATCTTGCCTACAGATAGAGACTGAGCTGAAAAGTTAAATGAAGAACCACTAGTATCCAGCTAGATACCAGATACCTTTAGAGACAGACCCCAAAAAGCTTCTGGGGAAAAAGAACAGTCTGTTTAAACCTGGAGCACTAAGGGAGGGTTTTAAAGTTGAATTGCTGCTAGCAAGCCCCCAAACAGTCCTGAGAACTCCTGTTTCCAGCTGACTAGGAGCCATCCCAGTATACTAGCAGCATGTGAGATGGGATTCGTCTCTCAGGGATGTAGAGAAGGCCACAACACTGGGAATGAGGAGAAAGGGCTCAGAAGTAGCAGTGATGAGTTTAGCAAACTAGTACTGGGTGAATGGAGTATGTTGAAAACAGCAGTGTGCATCCTGGTCGGGCAAAGCCTGATATAGCTGGAGGTTCTATATCGGCCTGTCTCCCTTTGGGAATCCAGGAAAGGGACTGAAACACTAGGGTCAGGAGTGGACTAAAAGACTAAAAACCCTTCTGTGAGGAGTCAAGGAGCCCTGGGTCTTGTGCTCTGCCTTTGTAACTTGTACCTGTCCAGACCCCACCACCACCACCTTAGCTTCCTCACCTTAAAATGGAGGCCAGTAGCATCAGCTTCAGGGCAGTCTCGGATGCCACCCTTGCCAGTGGGGCTGTGTGGGCACTCCTGTTCCTTACTAGGCTCCCTAGAGCAGTTAGTGCAGGGGCATGTATGAGGGTGCCTTGTTGGATCTGGTTGAACAAGACCCACCCTAAAGACAAATCTCTGGGTAGTCCCGGCCTCTCACCTCTTTCCCTGGGCAGTTGTAGAGAACACACCCTTGGACAGCTTGCCCATGCTGCTGTTTCCCTGTCCCATGCTAGTGGTGGCAGCCTTCCAAAAGCAGGGAGACATAGAAGATTATAGGGCCCTGGACTTGATTCCCACCCCTTGGCATGTGACCTTATTCTTTACTGTTCATGTTCCTTGAGGCCTGTTACCTCATTTATTAGTCAAAAAAGTCTTTAACATTTCCAGAGACATCTCCTGTGAGACATTGATGACCTTTAATTTATTATTGTTACTTGAGTCTTAAAAGATGCTGGCTGAAAGTGTGTTAAGGCAATGAGCTATTTAATCAAAGGATTTTATATTTGAGGAATAAACTTGAATTTTACTCTTGGGTGCAGAAGTGCCCAGAACATTCATGTATAGCCAGTGCAGATGTGGAAGGGCCCATGAGGAAAGGAAACAGATGAAGCATTTCAGTGGTTCCCTGGTGCAATGGTTCCCACTCCTTAGCTGGATCATTGAGGTCCTGCATGACCCTTAGTCATAGAGGCTTTGTCACTGAACCAGTCACAGAACCTGCCTGACCAGGCCTGGCACAGTGCCTGTCAGCCTGTGGCTTTATGGATAAATAGGCAGTGACTCTGTCAGTACTAGATTCCTAGAGGCAGTAGGTAACTGGTCTTTGCTAGAAGGCAGGGAATCGCCTCCCAAGACTCCTCTTGGCAACTCTGAAGTGACAAGGATAATTTCCAGCCTAGTATTTTGAGAAGAACTTCATCAAAAACACACAGCCCAACATCCTTTCTGTGGAGCAGAGCACATGAGGCAAGCCCCTGTCAGGCCTGAGGTAGTGGATTCCTGCCCTGTGCCCTCAACCCCATGTACTTGGCAGTTTCCTCTTCTTACTGCCCCTCCTGTCTGGTACATTGGTGAGCTGGCAGCAAGTGTAGAGTACAGACTTCCTGTTCTGCAACCAAACTCAGCTCTGGTGAGTTGCTCTCTGTTTGCCTACAGATTGACAGCGACCCACTGACTCTTGATTCCTGAGCTCTGATAGACCATAAACTGAGTTAGTTGTTGGCATTGCTCCTCTTGCCTTTCCATCTCCTTTCCTCAAAGATCATGAGCATTGTCACCAGATGAGGGCTCAGAACTGCCTCTCCTGCCTCACTCTGCTGCTGTATACCTGCATCGCTGCAAACACACTGCCTAGGTGTTAGTCTTACTCCAGGCCCATGCCCTCTGCAGCCCTCGGGCTTCTGCTCTGTAAGGCCACTTGCTCACAGATGAACAGGGCTCTTTGTGGGGCTGCTTTTAGTGTATGGCAAAAGGGTTGGTTGGTTTTCACTTACTGGTCAAGTATGAACTAGGTGTTTCCACACTCAGCCATTTTGGGGGGTGCTATGTGGTTCCATTTTGCACAGACAGGAACTATGGCCCACAGGGGCTTAACACACACCCAGCTCTTGCCATAATGGCCCTCGTGACTTTGCCCTCTACAACCTGGTATGCGGTTGTGGCTAATACTTGAATTGGTAAGACTAGACTGGGCCTCCCCTGCCCTCTTTGCTGTCAATACTTCTGTACCTGCCTGTACGCCTGTCTTTCTGGCCCCTCTTCTGTCTCCCAGGCCCATGACCTTCTCTTCATTTGGATCTAGTCATTTCTGGCTGCTCAGTTGCACCTGTGTCTCTGAGGATACAGCCCAACTTCTTTCAACCCATGGTCCATGTAGCTATTGGGTTTCTCTACCATATTAGGACATGTTCTGTGGCACTTGGCTCAACTTTTGTCTTTCCACAAGGATGACATGCTCCCTATGAGTGGAGCAACTGGTGCTCACAGTCTGGCTGGCACCTCTGTGCTCCTTCTCCAGGTGCCAATCAGAGACATTCACCTATCCTCAAAGGAGGTGGTCCAAAAAGGTGTCTGGGGTTGGAGTGACAACTGCTACCATCATGAAGACCAAGAAGGAATCACTGCATCACCTAGGGATCTTATCATCCCTCTGAGGTTAGCAAAGGGGGAGAGGCAGAGGAGGAAAGTGTGAAGGGACCAAGAGGATGAGATGGCTTTCCTGACTTTGGAGGAAGGGAGCTGGAGGGTGACACCTTTTGGACTGCTTGTTTTGTATGGCTGTTATTTGGCAAGTGCTTTCCTAGGTCAGAAGCCATGAGCAGCTGTCCTCAGGACCTCCTGGACCTCATAGCACTCCAGTGAGAGTGGCACAGCCGTGCCTGCTGTACAGATGCCCTCTAGATCTGAATTGCCCAGCAGTAAAAGCAGCCCTGGGACTTGCCCCTGTCCCATTGTCCTCCAGAGCCTTACTGTAGCTACTGTCCTCTTCCCAGTCATGAGTGGAGAAGGGGTGTAGAGCAACAGAGGTGAAGCATTTGAGGGTGGGAGCAAAAGAAGATGGAGAAGGTGGGTGGGACTCCAGGGCTGGAACACAGCTGCTCAGGAGGGAGGGGTAAGAGGGTAGAGCACTTTTTAAAACAAGTCAAATTGGAAATAAGAACCTGTTAAAAGTAAGGGATGAGGGAAGGAATTAGAAAAGGTATCTAAACTAAAAAGCAAAGACATGACATCAGAAGAGTGAAGGCCAACAGTAAGCAAAGACAAGTGATGGTCCGTGTCCCAATGGCCTGGAATGGACTGAACTATTTAACCTGGAATAGCCAGCATGGAGCAACCCACCCACCCAAACCAAAGTGGCTTAGCACTGGGACAGTGACCTCGTCTATTCTAAAACTGTTGCTGGGAGGTACTAAATAAAAATTTGCTGATAGGAAATGAACATCTGAAGTGAGAAATTACATCAGATGAAGTAGCCAAGCATAGAGGCTCATGCTTATCATCCTAGCACTTGGTAGATAGAGGTTGAGGGGTCATGAGTTCAGGGTCATCCTTAGTTGCAGAAAGAGCCCAGAGCTGTGTGGTAGTGGCATACTCCTTTAGTCCCAGCACTTACGAGGCAGCTCTGAGTTTGAGGCCAGCCTAATCTACAGAGCAAGTTCCAGGACAGCCAGAGCTATACAGAGAAATCTTTTCTCAAAACAGACAAACAAACAAAAAAACAAACAAACCAAAAAAAGTAGAGGCCAGTGTGAGCTGCATGGAACCCTGTCTCAAATAATAAATAGTACACATTCAGTTGAAACTGTCAGTGTTAAGCTGCTGGTGACAGAAGGGAACCAGGGTTTCCATCTGATGGCCAGCTAGGTAGGGCTACCTGAGTCATTTGAATTAATACATACAATGGTCAAGACTAGGAAGACAACCCTCCCTTGACCACAGGTCTGCATAGTGTTGGGGGTATTATGCCCTTATGGTTCTTGAGAGTTGAGGATCCCCTAGAGAGACTCACCCAGTCTTGGATGAGTTTGTTTTCATCACCTAGGGTTCTCAATCATCCAGATTTCACATAAGGGACCTCCAACAAGAACTAGCAAAAATAACCTGTCTTCTCTAATTGTAGCATCCCTTTCACACAATATGCTGCTTCCCCGGATAGATACAAACTTACTACCTGAGTCTTACAACTCATAGCTCCATTACAGTTTTTCTTCTTTGTTTTGTTTTTAAATTTTATTTTTATTTTATAAGTGTTTTGCCTGCATGTCTGTAAGTGCACAATGTGTGCACCTGGTGCCCATGGAGCCAGAAACAGCATTGGATCCCCTGGAACTAGAGTTACAGACAATTGTGAGTCGCCATGTGGCTGTGAGGAACTGAAGCCGGGTTCTTTGCAAAAGCAACCACTGCTCTTAACCGTTGAGCCATCACTCCCACTCCCATGCTGTTCTCAATCAAGATTAGATAGGCAAAGTAATCCTGCTTTTCCCAGTGAGGATGTTTCTTCACTGACTCGCAGGGATACACCTTCACTCACTAGACCTGTCTCCCCATCTGCAGAGGGAGGCAGCTGAACTAGATTATCCCCAGTTCCTTTTCAGAGCTAGCATTACATCTTCAGATTCCCCAAGGCTTGTGACGGTATTGATGGGGAATGAAGACCCCAGACTTTGTCAGCTCCACATTTTGGAGCATGGAGGGATCAAGATGGCTGCAGCCCCAAGAAGGTGAACTTGCCAGGAACTGGCTGAGATGATTCTGCTGCTTGTGGTGAAGTGTCTTGGCAAATCATTCAGGTAGGTCTGCACAGTTGAGGGAGAGGGTGGGATTGACACTCTGTGGCCCTTGAGTAATGTTTCCTTGCAGGATTGGATGTCTTCAGGCTGGTAGATGCCAACTAGATGGATCCATCCACATTGGCAAAGTAGGTGAGCCGTCTCTCCACACACTTTCCTGCAGACTTTCAGTGGCTTTCTTACTTTGAAATGCTGTCCTGTATTCATTGTCATTGTTTCCAGTCATGCCTTCCTGTAGCCATCTGGTTCTCTGTCCAGATGGCACATTCTTTGAGAACATAGCTCCAGAAGTGGTCATCAGTCAGTAATAGCTAGACTCAGAGCTGGAGCAAGAGGAGAAGGCTTGTCCAAAGCCAAGGTTCAGATTGTTGATCTGTTGTTTACTGCAAGGAAAGCTCTATTCTAAATCCACCTCAGAGCACACAACTAAGGTGGCTTAGTTGATATGCTTGCTGTACAAGCATTAGGACCTGAGTACAATCCCCAGTCCTCTATAAAAAAAAAAAAAAAAANAGATTGGCAGCACACATCAGATGACTAGAGAGCATCAGTGGGGCTTGCTGGCCAGTCAGTCTGGCAAATTTTGAACTCCAACAAAAAAGTCACAGGAACCAGGCCCCAAACTGATCTGTGACAGGCATTCCAAGTGCAATTGCAACATGGACCCTGCTGAGGAGACTCAAAGGGGCCATCGGAAGAGACCACAAAAGCACTTAGGTTCCTAAAGCTGGTAAAGAGTTTGCTGCACAGCTCTGAGAACAGGACAGAAGTCCCCCAAGTGGGGGACAGTTGGGGCTACAGAGCCAG
>LOJH01003571.1:14541-29084 GCA_001685095.1 Ellobius talpinus | reverse complement strand
GAGAGAGAGAGAGAGAGAGAGAGAGAGAGAGAGAGAGAGAGGAGAAACTCCTTATCATTTAAAGAACTTTTTCTACTTGATTCAGTTCCCCTTCCCTCTTCAGGCAAGAGGGGGAATGAAAGCCCACGAAATATCCAGGGGTAGCGTCAAAGGCACATTGTTGGTATTATTGAGAACCAGAGTAGGGGAATCTGACTGAAGGATTCTAGGTTTGAAACAAGGAGTTTCACAAACCAAAGGAAAAGGCAAGCAGCAGGGAGTTTCAAAGCTGTCTTTGTTTGTTCCTTTGTTAATATCTTGCTCTGCTAGGTTTACAAATCCTAAATAAATAGAAATTAGTGCTCCTTCCTTTGCAGTCCATTTGCTTTAGATGTTTGCCTTGAGGGACATTTGTGTATTCCACTAATGGCTGCAGCAGAGTGCCTTCTCATTTTCATTCTGGCAAAAAAAAAGACCGTCACCATGGTTACAGTTTCATTTGCTAGAGAGAAACTGATGGCTGTTAGTGATCCCATCATAAGCAACTTCTGTCAGATTTCTTATCAAGTAGACATATTTTGACAAAGTGAAAGATAACACTGTAATAAGAGAACTGAGTTGCAACTCTATGCAATGAACCATTTAGCATTAAATGAAATGTGAAACCACATTTTAAAAACCGAAGGTGGGGAAAAAAGTAATATTTATAATTTACACACACACACACTCACACAGAATATTCCGTCGCACAGTAACGTCGGCTCCTTTTCTTTTCATGGCCACAGTAACCCCAGCAGGATAATATCGATTGAGGATCATAGAAACCACCATGAACGAGGCTGCTCGCAGCTTCACAGGAGAATATTAAGCTTTTGCTTTCTCCGTCTACCTTAGTGGAGCCCAGGGCTCTGGCAGAAGCCAAGCACCAATGATACCAGGTCCGAATAAGCTGATCCAAACTTGTAAAGCGTTTGCTCTATTAGACATTGTTTGGTTCTGTCGAGGGTGCGTGCGAGTTGAATCTCCAAAGAGGCCGGTGAGATCAGTGGAAACACCCTGTTTGTAGCCATGTGATGTTTCAAAGATAACCACAATGATGGCTGATGAAACTGTGGACAGGGGTGGATCCCTATCATTTCCCATGAAGGCTTTGGCCCAGCACCAAGATTAACCCACAGAGAGGGTCAAGGGTAGAGAGTCAAGCTTAGAAGAATGGGTTCAGGGCCAGTAAGCAAAGCTTCTGAAGCATTATTTACAAGACTCAGACTCCATACTTACCGGTTCCAGAGATGACATTTTATTAAAATTAAAAGTGGAAGCCAATGGGGAAATTTCCCCAAAGAAAAGTCCTGAATGTTTTCTGTGTCTGGCTTTTAACAGACCCTGTCTTGGCTTATAAAGTAAATCAAAGAGTGATAAACACAGCATATATTTTATGTTGAAGGAAAAAGAAATGGTGACCTTACATGCAAAACAGGGGTAGAGTGAGCCAACGATCGCCAGTCATGAAGGCAAAGAGAAGTGCCACTGCTCAGCACCAGTGACTTACTGAAAAGTCACAGAGACTTAGGGTATGAGGATGAAGAGAGAAGGAGGCTCGTGCCTTTTTTGGGAATGCAATTTTGAAGTCAATTGACTCACTGGTTAGTTTTCCAGGAGGGTTGCTTTAGTATATTAATTTCATTTTATAATTTGTTTTGTCTTACCAATGGAGAAGCTGATGTGATCAATGCCAAGAAGACATCAGTTAAGTCTCTTTCTTCCTAAGCATTCAGGTTTTCAGTATCCACGGCCTGGACCAATAGCCCAAAATGTGTGCATATAAACTGCAGAGATATAAGACAATAAATATTAATGCGTGTTACTGTAACAAACAGAATCATGAAATAAGCAGGCAATAATAGAAGTCTACTGTGGCTGAGGCCATCTGCTGATAACCAAGTGCTTTAGAAGCCAATGTGGATTTTTTCCCTAATAATTGTGAAATCATTGGTTACTTGGCCCTTCTATAAAACATGGTATTCCAAGAAGTTTTCTGAGGTGCATGGTACCAACACTTAAAAAAGAAATCTGTTTCTATACCCATACAACTAACATTGCAATGTGACACAGTATTTAATGAACAAAATATAACTCCCTTTCTGTATTGCCAAGGGGATCTCAAGGCTCATGCATATTTTTGCTTGCGATGTTTCAAAAAATTTTTCATCTTAACCAGTCAAATCTAAAAGAGATGTCTTATTTTTCACTCCACAGACAATTGGCAAGAGATGTCCTGGTCTCAAAGTTGGTTATTTTAAATAGCTTATTACATAGAATACTGTACAATTTCACTCAAATTCAGAGAATATAATGCCTTCGATTTATAGACACAAGACAGATTAAATCATTTCATGAACGTGTGTTACTGACAGCTCATCTGTGTGTGCCTAACAAAATAGGAACAGATCCAAAAAAGGAATTTGAAATATAATTCTCCTTCAATTACAAATCAGTTGAACATAAATCTTAATTTTTCTGGTCACATACAATGAAATGGAAATTGTGGGCAAAGAAGAGAATGTTTTTAGTGGGAAAAAATCTGTAGAAAATAGCAAGATGGTACTTGATCGCTTAGCCAGGTTTTGCCCTGGGGTCACCTGCCCTTGGCATAGTTTTCAAGGTAAAATATGAATTTCTGGAATTAAAAGAAAAGGTTCAATTTAATATTTATTTCAAATAAAAATATATCTCTCTGCCAACCGCCAACCCAAGATGGGTGGTGTGAGAAAAAACTGACTTGGAAAACAACCATTCTAGTAGGTACTGACCTCCAAAACATAGACACTCCATGCTCCCACATCCCTAGACATGATTATGCTGAATTCCAAAATGACTTCATATATATATATATATGTGTGTGTGTGTGTGTGTGTGTGTGCGTGTGTGTGTATGCATATATATCACTAAATAATAAAACAGTGCCTACAGAAACAAAGTAAACATTTAAAGGAATTTTTTTTAATAATTTAGAGACTGGAAAAGTTTCCCAAAGCATGGCCATATCATCCTAAAAATTTTCATCCAATCCAAAACTAGGTTATCATCTCCAATTTTGCAGACTTTTGGTTTTCAGAGACTTTTAGGTGCACAGCAAAGTTGACTGGAAGGTCCAGGGTTTCCCAAGTCCCTTGCTAGCCACACAAAATCTCCTATCCTTGGTGTCCTCACTAGTGCGGAACATCTATTCCTGTCACCACTGACCACTGATGTTTTCAGGCCATCATCACTGATGTCTGCCTCTGGTCAGGGTGCAGTCAGTGGGTGGGATAAACATACAATCCCTGCAGCCACCTAGGGCACAGAGTCCTGCTACCCCAGAAGGCCTGGCACACGGCCATTTTGTCCTTTCCCTCTTATTTAACCATGTTCAGTCTCTTTACAGATTCTCTAGCTGTGCCTCAGCCACCGCTTCACAACTTAAGAATCCTACAGCATTTAGTTTTGCTCAGATTGGCTTCTTCCACGCTGTAATATTTCCTATGTGTTTTCCCGTAGCTCCCTTATTTTTACCAACGAATTCTATTCTATTGTCTGGATATATCCGTTTATCTAATCTCTTGAAGAATGCCCTGTTTGCTTCCAAATTTTTGGTTATTGAAAAAAAAAAGTTGAAGTGAACATTTGTGTGAAACTTTTTGTGAGGATATGGAAGCAGGCTTTATCTCATTTTAGTAAATATCTAGGCCCACCACTGATAGATCATATGGGAAGATCGTTTTAACTTTTAAAGAACCTGCCAAACTGTCATGCAAAGTGGCTGTTCAGTTCCTACACTTCTGCTTTGAATGGACGCCCCTTCTCTTTTGTATCCCTGCCAGTGTGTGGTGTCATCAGGGTTCTGGATTTTGCTCCTTCTGACAGGATGTAGCTGGGCCTTGTTCTGATTTGCATTTCTCTGAAGGCATGCCACAAAGACCATTTTCCATGCTTTGTTCCCCCCGTTCGTTTTTGTCTAGTAAATTAAGGGACCCAGCCTTTAGGGCAAGAAAAAAAATCTTTTTCTCACATTATATCTGTCTTAATTACATTTGCAATAGTATTTAATATTCATTTTCAGAGTAAATGTACAGCATTTTAATTATTAAATATTTCCTAAGGAAATACAGGGTTCTTTTGTTTGTTTTCTTCATTTCAAAGAACTTCCACAAATGGACTTCAAGAATATCTTCTGATGTAAAATAGTGTGATTCTGAATTTCAGAAATCTTGTAATAGCTTGTATAGAAACTACTGTGCCGGGGACTGGAGATGGCTGAGGATGCTCTGGGAAAGAACTAGAATTTGGTTCACAGCACCCATGTCAGGTGGCTCATAGTCACCTGTGAGTCCAACTTCTGGGATCCAATGGCCTTTTTGGTCTCTGTTGGCACTTGTTGTGCATATATACTACACACATGTGCACACAAGCACACAACACCTGCACACACCTCTACTTCATTTTAGATGTTTTTCAGCAATATTAATTATTATTTTTTTCAAGATTATCATTTGCCTAAGGAAGTAAAGACAATACACCAGGCAATTTTAGCACAATTAAAATGCATTTACATTTCTTCAATTGATTTCATTCCATTTTGATTGAACTGTCCCTGTCATATTGTTCACATGATAGCTCGGGTACACATAATTTTGACTAGCAGCTTCATTAAGTGCACAATGTTCCCTGAAATGATGCCCTATCATCTTCTTCCGTATTCTGTATTGTCAGCCAATTGGCTCATCTTCCCGAAATGATGCCCTATCACCTGCTTCTGCCTTCTGTATTGTTTGTCGATTGGCTCATCTTCCTGGCCTTGCTGCTATTAATTGACTATTCCAGGATATCCATGAGGTTTTATTTGATAGCATCCATCTGAGAAATTTCAAAGAAGAAGTGAATGGGTTTTTATTTAATTTTATTTGTGATGTTTAATATCTTGACATTTGCTTTAATTTTCTAATGAAACTAAAAATTTTCTGATGTTGAATTCCATGTATTTTTATAATTTCAGCATGATTGAAAAGAGCTTGTACTTGATTTAAATGATGAGTTAAGAAAGCTTTCTTCCTTTGTTGATGGTACTCAAGCAATCCTTACCATTTGCTGCTTTTAACATTTGCAAAATGTCCATTGTGCTAGCATTTTCCTGCCTTGCACATTTTCACAGTGGCTGCAGTCAGTGTCTTGTATTTAACATCCAGGCTGTGTGTCCTCTAAAGCCCTCTTCAGCCTCTTCACAGTTGTGTGAAGGTTTCCTCTATGGACCGCACAAAACAAGCACCACAACGATTATGCCACAAGTTACTGGAAACAGACTGGTATGTTTTTAAGGTCATGACACTAAGAACCACAAGTACCTGTGTATGGATAAACAACAACAACAAAAATTTCTTTGAAATCTCAACATAAAGTGTCAGGAGCGTCATCCAGAATATCCAAGACAGATGTGAACCGAGCCTGGATGCTTAGAAGAGGAGGGAGAATGGGACTGGAGTCTAGATAGGATTGGGTTACGGTCACAGATTCTTCAATTTTGTCATAAAGCCCACAACCGAAATTTCTATTTGAATTGTGCAGTGAAACACAAGAAGCTGAAGAGCTGCATCTGTCCTTTCAAGTAGATAAAGCAGCACCTAGGGTCTGTGCATCTGTATATCTGCAGAGATAGACAGTGACAAGGAACGTATGTACGAGGGAAGAATCAATTCTCATCCGCTGTTATTCAGTTCAATCGTAAGAGTTCATTCGTGTATCATGATTACGGTGGCTTGTTTGCTAAAGAAAAATATTTTCAAGGTAGCAAAGTAAGAAGATTGTTGAAGAAAAGGGAATTTGGGGGATGGCCAATGATTTTTCACTTTCGAACACAAAAAAAATAAATACATTCCATTTACCCAGGCAGATCTCTGAACTGTTACTTCAAAGGGGCTAAAATATTCTGCAAATAATTTGGTCCTTAAACCACAGCTCTGCATCGAATATGGAGAACAGGAAGCCCATTCAAATTTTGTTTCTTTAAACTGGTTTTGCATCTTGGCTTCTCATCAAGGACAATGAAATTGGATGTTCGAGTCTCATGTTGATAAACCGCATCTGGGATTGTCCGCTCTGATCTCTGAAACTGAGATATGATTCAGTGGACCCCAGTCACTCGGTCTAATCTCTCCATTGTGGAAACAGTGACTCCAGGTTGGTTTAGTACTGAACAACTGCAGAAGGATATTGGGAAATGGCCCTATGCAGCAAAGGTAAGCATGGAGTCCTCCGAAAGGATGCGAAAATGATTGCTAGAAAAGAGTGATAAGCAGGGAATACTGTCAAAGCAGAAGTCCAGAGTGTGGGCGGGGCTGAACAGCAAAGTGCAAACATGCAACATGGAACTGAAATTGTGTCAACATATCCAGAGAGGCAGAACCTGGGCTAAACCCAGAGGAAAGTGGCCTGAGACACAGCTGCCAGTCATTCTTACAAAATTAATCTTTCTTTAACCAATCCGGAGAGTTCTCTGGTTTTGTTTATTAATATTGCTTGTACAGGTACATATCTAAACCAGCTACATGGATTCCATCTTTGAGTATCTTTGTTTTCCTTAAATTATGTGTGTCAGTCACTGGAAAAGTAAGGTTTCCAAATAGTTCTTAATTCTTGAAAACAATTTTCTCTCAATTCACAAAAAATAGGAGGCTGTAACTTCTAATTTCTGGTACTATCTTAAGACTATAGAGCAAATTCCAATTTCATAAAGTCTTTTCTTCTTTCCTTTATTCCTTTCTCTCTTTTTTTTTGATAAAATTACATTTAAAGTGCATTAACTTTAAAGCAGGCACCATCTTATCCTAGCCGAAAACTGTCCACTTCGTCCTGAAGTTGTATTTGATACAATCATAATGGAAAATTGTAGAATACCAAAATAGAAACGAAGGGCTATTAACAGATGTGATCTCACCAGGGTTTCATTTGTAAAGAAAACATTGAATATTAATTAAAAGTTAATTAGAACTAATTGCCAATTAGAAAGAAAATGTAATTTGAAGCTACCCACAGCCCTTCTACTATTATTGCCTTTGAGAATACTGTACACCCCAGGGATGGTGAGCCTGATACCTTCCTTCCCGTGGCAGCCCTGCGAAGTTCATCCGTTTACAGTCAACTTACTGCATTAAACCACAGAGTAGGGCAGGCTGCACAAAATGGAATCATTTGTGGAATACAGGCTTCGAAAAGGAGGGAGTGTTTTACTGTGTGGGACTCTCACTGTGGCAGAAAGAGAACTGAGAAAGAAAGGTAAATGTAATTGTTTATACTGAAGTTGGGCATACACAGTGACTCCCTTTCATGCATTCCCATGCTTCTCAAAACAAACGGATTCTTAGTATGTGATCCAGAGTTCCTACAAGGCTTGGGTTGACGCTCATACTTGTATGCGGTTTTGTCCCCAGAATCCAGAAATGGTGTGCACATCCACGCCCGCACAACCATTTCCTTCCAGCCCCGTGATACAGTCAACTTTAGAATGAAAAGGAGGAATAAATTTCAAAACGTCCTTCCTCCTTCCTCTCAGACCAAACTGAGACCCAAGGCCAGGCGGAAGTGAAACCTGACATCTTAAGGCCTGGAGATCCTGCAGTTGAGACCAGACAATTCATTCCCTTTTTATCCCCATTAAGTCATTTTAGGTTTTATTTCTAGACACTGAAAACTAAAAAGTCCACTGTTGAAGGTATCGATAAAATTGACCCAGAAGAGAGGGTCCTGGGCTCTTTCCATTCAAGTTAAGGAATCTCACCTCTAATGAGACAAATGGTGCTTCTGAAAGCATCTCTTGCTTGACTGTTGACAATGAAGATGACAAAGAGCCTGGAAGATTCTGTTTCTTAGCCATTAACTGGGCACAGCCTGAAGCTATGAAGTCACTCTCCCAGCTGCTGCTCGTATCCCATGCAAGGCCCAACAGGGTTCAAGTCAGTGACCCCATAGAAATTGTGGTTTAAGAAGAAACAGAGAAATTCACTCTGTTTTTGGTTTTTTAAAGAAGGTGCTCTGGACTCTGTTCCTTCCTGAGCCTCCCTGTGTGCTCAGCTTTGACTTTGGCCTAAATCTTCTACACAGAAGCAGCTTCTGAAATTAAAACGCCACTAATCATCTAACTCTCTTCCAAATGAAAGTCTACAAGATGGCAAGCGTGGACTGGCTTTTCTTTGTGTTATATTTTAATTTTAAAGACATTTACTGATTTCCCGTAAAGATTATTCTATTATGCATTCTTTCCAAAGAGAGCCTGCCTTTCTTTACTTTTTATTATGCGTGAGTGTGCACAAGTATGTCGTTTCCACACGTATATGTGGCAAGCAAATGACAACCAGCAGGAGCCATTTCTCTCTTGATACCTTACATGCACCAAGGATGGGATTTGTGTCACCTGGATTGTAGAGGAGCCCCTTCCCCTGCTGGGCCACACTGCCACTCTGGTGTGTTCAGGTAAGATTCATGATTCTCTAGTGGCAGATGCCTTTACTGAGTCAGTCCCTTTGTAAGTGAAGTTATGGCTTTTGTGTCTGACAGAACTCAAACATCTGACATTAGTTAGTTCTATTTAATGGGACAAATGTGGTAGTCGATTAGAAATGATATTAGACACAGGAATTCTGACTTAGCTCATTGATCTATGACCAGTGATTTACTAGTATTTGCATTATTTTAAAAGCCAACTGAACTTCAATAATTTGCGAGAAATTTTGCAGACTAGTTGCTGTTTTCACATTGTGATTCTAATATGCAGATAGATAAGTATAAACATTTAAGAAAAAGTATGAGATTTTGTTTTCATACTCACATAAAGGTTGGACTTGAGTCCTTATATTTATCAAATATGTCTCTTATTAGAAATATTACTGGTTTCAGCCTTTGGGCAGCTCTAAGAAACTTACACAATAAGATGAAATTCATATTACAAGATCTTGATGTTTCCTTGTGACCCAAAAGCTCCATCAGCCAAGTTTAAATGCAGCGAGATGGGTTGCTCAGGTTTCCAATACCTTAACAGTCTTTTTGCTTTAGAGGCTATGAGAAATACTTAATATTTAGCTTATGATTCACAAAGGCCTTGTTTTTTTTTTCTGAGTCTCTATATTACTAAGTTAGAAGATTCCATAAGAAATGGGCAGAATTCTATCACCATATAGAAAACTCTTTCTAGCACAGTTTTCTTTGACTGTGTCTATTTTAATTGTTTCAAAAGGGCAATTAAAAGACTGGCCAATTAAAATTCTAATGGGACATCCCTAGAGTTTACAAAAAAATGCCTTTTGAGCTTTTCCTTGAGGTAAAAAAAAGGAAAATTGAAATTTATTATCACATGGAGGTTTTTAAATTAGTCATGGTTTCAGATTAAGCACACAATTTAAATGATTTAACATTTATAAATCGTATTCCCCGTCACATGGCTGCATTGATGTATTTTAAGGAAACAACTGGAAGTCTGGTCCTGAGACTTAGCTGAAATTTAAAGTGCACTTCTGTTTTCAGAAAACAAAGAGCTCTGCTCAGTCAAACACATGTCATACAACACGAAGCCATATTCAACCTGCTTTCCTAGTACCCCTCTGGAAGGCAGTTTTGCAATTTCCTCCGGACAGCCCAGGATCTCACCATTATATTTCCATAGCATAACTTCTCCTGTAAGTTTGTCAGCTGCGGATCAGCCATGCCAAGGAAAAGGACAACAACTGACAATGTAGAAGAGGCAGATAACACCGACGTCATTTATATTTATGTCTGGAATGCATTTGCTGCTGTCCTTTCCCCCCTTCCTAATTATGTTTTGCTCAGTCTAATCTTTAAATTAATTTGAATTCTCCGAGCTTGCTACTGACAGTGAAAAGAATGGAGAAATGCTCCTGAAGGGAAGAAGAAATTAGATTACATAATAGTGATCGCCCGTGTTCCTGTGCCACCTCGCCGCGTACGATGGGATTTGGTTTCCCTTCACTAAGTCTGTCCCACCACGATGAGGCGAACAGGGAGCTGTACACATTAGGGAAACAAATGGCATCTGACAGGGTCTGGCTCCTCCCTCCACAGGACGGCAGCTGTGCTGCATGGGGGCAGCCCCTCTGAGAAGAGCCTGAGACGTTCTGTTCACTCACATGAGTGCCACGAACAGTGCTTGGCAACCACTGAACACATGGATGTGATGGAGCCCCATAATCTAGTTCCTCTGCAAAGCCACTTCTCAGCCGTCTACTTTGTTCCTAAGACCCTGATGCCATTGGCCAGGACAGGATGGACCAAATCAACGATCTGTCCCTGTACAGCAAGTTCTGAGGCAGCCTAGAAGCTGGTAAAGTGGCCACCAGAAAACGTGATTCCTGGTGATAATCCATTTCCCACAAGAACATTAGTTAGAAAATAAAGAATTGATTAATAACCTGGGTTGGCTCAATGGGAAAGGAAGTCCAAGAAATGCCTGGTTAAATATAGCCTCCAGAACCTTTCCCAATACTATTCCCTTTCCCTTTTGCTTTTAGCGTCATCCTTCTGGGGAGGGAGTGGAGGGGAGAGGGCATGTGATCACTAAGGCAGATATGTTTGCCATGCCACCCACCCCGACACAGGCATACTATCTGTGAAGCTAGAGTACAGGGTATTTGTTGGAAGCAACTTAGGATTTTTGAAAATATGGTACCAGTACTGGGATTCTCAAAAACAGCTTATCCTCCCAGCTACCTAAAGAGTCAACAGACTGAACAGTTTTTCATATCATATCTTCGTTAATGATGGATTCCTAATAGTTTCAAGTGTTTTGATTATGTCGTATTTAATATCCTTAAGGTCTGTAATTGCCTACTGCTTATTTTCAGTTATACAATAGAGCACACATTAGCAGTGACTGGCTGTGTAACCTTGTTAGCTTCGGGCAGATGGGAGAAATGTTCAGCTTCTATCTTTTCATGTGCTTTTCTCATATTCTGTTTAAAAATTCTACATTTAGCCAAACCTCTATTAGTGGCAATTCTATTCCCATGCTCTATATTCAGTTTCTTTGTGTGATGTTTTGTTTTCTTGTTGGAGTAAATAATAAGTTTTAAGGCAATTTTGTTATTAAATCCATTAAAGAGCCATCAATCAGTCCCCATCACACTCAAATTACTGCCATCCTTAAAAATACACGAGCGCTCAGAAAACACATTCCTGATTTTTGTTGTTTCAGCCCTGTCTCAGGCTGATAGAGTCTAGGCTTACAATAGCAAAGACATCCTTTTTTGGCAGAAATAAATTAAACATATCAGAGTGAGCTTGTACCTGTTTCTCACGGAAAAACACTGACAATGATACCAAACAAGGGAAATTATGAGGGCAGCAATGGATGATTGTGGTTGTCTGTGTTTAAGGGGGAGGAGGGATATAATTTCCTCGTTGTTCTAAAATCTAGAGGATGTGTCATTTAGCATGTCTTGGGGTTCCAAAGGTAAAGTACACACAGTCAAAAACACTGATGAAATAATTATACTACTCATATATTCTTGACAAAGCATAAAATATCTTGTTTTCTTCTTTCATGTGTAGCATCATTATATCAAAATTAAAAGAAAAAAGGAACTGGTCCACGAAAATTCTGTTCTTAGCAAAAATGAGCACTTAGTTTTCTGTTCCTACTCAAGCAAAATTTCTGTCCTCTGGAGAGAAATAGAACTCTTAGGTAATGGTATAAATTTATAGCACAGATACTAGGTTAATACTGAGATTTTATAATTAGTGCTTGGATTCCTACTGAGACAGATGAATTTGTCAATTTATAGAACAAATTTGTACATTGATTCTGACATTCTGCTGTTATAGGATGTACACATTCAGATATAGAAGATGTGACATAATATAATACTGATGATAATACATGCTTATAAAATATTGCATAAAACATTTAGTTTGAAGAATAGCTGATCAGCTCATAATCGACTGTTCTATTTGAAAGTACATTCTTTTGTCCTATTATTTTCTTTTTCACATTTTCAAAGAGAATTCTTTCTACCTTAGTTACATTCAAGGAAAAGAAAATGTTCCAAAATCTATTCACCAGAAGATACTGACTTCTGACCCCAAATGAATGCCCAAGAAGGAATGCATCTGAAAGAATGATTCTCTGATGCTATCAGAGCAATTGAAATAAAAATCTTCTCTTAGGTCTTTGATTTTAAATACTCAAGTCACTACATTTAATAATTGCACTGCACTACAATTAATACTGCTTATTTATTCTAATGAGTCATTGTTTACCATCTCAAGCTATTAGTTTAGCTTAAGGTCTTGAGACTAAAAGCACTATTTTTCGCAAAACACTTAAAGCAATCGTAAGTCCATGGAAGCCTTCTGTATGACCTATTTTACTGACAAACAATTACATTTTAGATTGAAGAGGTGAAATGATTAAGAATATTTGACTTAGTTGCCATGACAGCATGCATTTTTCATCAGGCACAGTGTAATTACTACAATTTCAATGATGTAAAATCAAGAAAGATGATAACAAACAGCAGAACCGTGGAGATATTGCCATTGCAACCAGGTTGCCATAGCAACAGTGATAATAATCCCGGTGATAGATGTTTTCTCTTGCTCTTTCCATTTTGTACGGTTATAACATTCAGAGCCGGTTTTTACCACAGCTTTTTGTAGTTTATTAGACTGTCAAAATAGTTTATGAGATGTTGTTGCAAAGGAAATGACTGAGTTCCGCAGCCTAATAAAAACGCCAAATACTCTGTTTACATACTGCGCCAGCACTTAACAAACATTAAAAAAATTGTATGAAAAATGATTTGATATTGTATCTGTATTAATCAATTTGCAAGGCATAAGCTTTGTCCCTGAAGGTCAAAAGAATCGTTTCCAAGCCGTCCGTTTGCCGAGCTTTCTTAAAGTTCATTCTTGACGTAGCATTTGGCAATCCCCTTCACCTGGATACAGTATCCACTACCTGCAGGAAATACTGTGCACGACCAAAGGATAAACAGTTAGAGAATTAAAACCACACTTGCTTCTCAAATAGTTAGGGGAAATATTTAGAGTGTGTGGCCAGAAGTACTTACTCTCTGCATGAACATTTTAAGATAACCCTTTGTGAAGGTGCAACCAAAGACGGAGGAATAATACTAAAATGACTTCAGCTATGAGGAGCGTAAGTGTAAAACATTTGACAAGGAAACCTGCAGTAGTCTAACACACACCACCTGAGGACACACACGCTATGTAAAATTATCCATCATCACGATAAGGCAGTGGGACCATCATTATGCACAGACCTGCATCTCTCTACTAGAGCATCTCCCAGTTGTCAAGGAAAGACATGACAGAATACACTTCAGGGCAGGTCTACTAGAGGCTTTGTTTCTAAGCAAAGGCACCCAAAGACACATGCCTTCACTGGAGCCCTTGGCATATATGGAAGTCCTGGAAAGTTCTCATTAGGAGACTGCAGGAAATGGAGGAAGGCTTTCCAAACACTGCCTGGGCTTCTCTGCAGCAAACAGAACTCAGTGCACAGTTTCGGTGAAAGGGCAGTTCTGAGGTCACTGGTAATTTCCCCTAAAAATATGCAAAGACTACAAAGACTTTTCAAGATTAGCCCTCTCCCTTCATCTATCCATCGAAGATGATAGACCCTCGCTCTTCAGCCCTCTGCCAAGGATAAGCCCTCTCTCTTCATCCATTTGTCCCCTACAATATTTTCTGTTTGGAGAGAACTAGAGTTGGTTAGACTGCTGTAAAAGTTCTATTGCTGAAATATGAGATCATGGCCTCCTCGTAGTTAGAACATGCTAACAACAGAAGATAAACTAAAGACTTTATAGCTCCGGGAGGGCTTCTTTATCTTTTAATTTATTTTTTTCTCTCAAACAATACATCAGAGGGCAGTTTCCCTTCTCTCTACGCCCCCCTAGGTCCCCTCATCACCTCCTCCTCCCCAAATCTACTCCTTCTCCATTTTCCTTTGGAAAAGAGCAGGCCTCCCAAGAATATCAAAAGAGCATGGACTAACAAGTTAAAGTCTAGGCCCAAAGCCTCCAGGCTGGATAATGGGCTGCACGTTACAGTTCTGTGCTTTTGTTATCTGTCCTAGATGTTCATGGGCAGAAAGGCCTACAGATTTAGAGACAGGAGATCAGGAAGCAGGACTTCAATGTCACACACCATGAACTCGTGCTCACAATAGAATTAGCAGGAGTTCAGTATGATAACAAAGGCACACCTACCAGGAGCTTCGAGGTCCCATTGCTGCTCAGGTTGCAGAACAGCACCAAGAACTGTGGCCAAACTTGTAAAGTGGGGAGGCAAAGAGATAAAGAAGGCAGAATTTGCACCTGCCCTTCAACCAGAGAGGACCATTTACCAGACTACAAACAAATTGCTTATGCACAAACTCTGTTCAGGGGTTATTTACAAAATAAAAATAAGATTATATGTGCATTAACCATAAACCAACTCATTCATCAGAACACTTCACAGTTGGTAGCATCGGATTTCTATCTGTGGGTCACTAAATGGCA
>LOJH01003571.1:0-14482 GCA_001685095.1 Ellobius talpinus | reverse complement strand
ATACCTGCTGTTTAGAGAAACATAGCATTCTTCGAATTTAGCCTAGGAAACATCATCCCTCTAGTTCATGAATTTGTTATGTTGATAAATGGTATTTTTTGGAGCACAAAACCAAAGAATGTCATGCTTTAAGCTATCCATCTCCTTTATTAACAACAAGCACTCAGGAAACTATTTCCAAAGAACAGTTGAGGAACTTAGAATATACACATGGTAGTTAAAGCAATAATGAAGGGAAGATCTAAGTCCAGACAAGAGAAAGCTGTAGCTCACTTGAGATCCAGGGGACATTCAAAGCCTCTGATAGAAGCCTCACCATTGCTATATGTCAAGTTGGCCTTTATTCTTTCCTCCAGAGAGAATTCTTTATCTATAATCGTAAGAAAGTGTCCTGTCCTAGGAAGTAATGTGTTTCTTAGCTTGTATTGCTTTGATATATAGTTATGCCATTGTCTGTAACTCACAAAACTGCCCTGCTGGGATGTTCTTTATTTAGTAACTAAAGAGCAGTAACCCTAATCCTTCACATTGGAGTTGACTGAAAGGAAACACAAGGAAAAAGGAAAAGATAGTGATTGGAAGAAGGCAAACATGATCCAGTTACAATTCATCATCATTAAAGCAAAGCTGGAGAGAGCAGTAAATATTTGCTTCTTCTATTCAATTTTCCATAAAACTGGAGAGAAATTAGAGGCAGCAAAACATTGTGGAAGTTAAAATATAATTTTTATAAACACTATGTTAAGTAGTCTTAATAATGCTGCAACTATTATATTTTCAGCTGAAAGTTGCTTGTCTAATTTTACAGATGAGAGTATATGGTAGAGAGTTCATGATGCTAGGCCCTCCTGGGCCTATGAAAACCTATGAAACAATAATAAACACATCCATCAGAAATGGAAGTCAAGTAACCTCCAGTGATAGAAGAATTATTACAATGTTATTGTAAGAAATAAATTGAGCTGAAGAGTGTGAAGAAAAACAGTGTTCTCTTTGTAGTCCGCAGCCAAAATAGTACCAGTGGTAATTGGTAGCTTGAGATACAGCCAATTAAGAGTGGGAATCAGTAATGTTCCAGAACCTCATTCTCCTGTTGTATGTATGCTGTGGCTTGTGTAAAAGGGAACTTGCAAGTCATATGGTGCCTGCCTGCCTGTTTACTTTCTGCCTTTCATATTCTTCTTATTTTACAGGCTTTTCTGAGCTTTGTTAAAAATTTTCACATTACAATTGCATATACTTTAGGACACCATGTCTAATTATTAAAGAAATTAGTATGTCCCTCTTTCCACATTGTCATATCTTTGGGTTGAAATCCTTAAAAATTATCCCCTCTGGTTCTTCAGCTGTGATATGAAACACTAGAACTTAGCCTAGCCAGGTAAGGAATGTTGGGATCTGTTGCATCTTCTATCTGACTTCCTGTCTTACCGCTCTTCTTCTGTTCCCCCTTCACAATAGAGAATGTGCTGTGTTTGTCCTTGCGCATTTGTCCCATTTTATTACAATGTCCTCTGATTTTGTGTGTTGCTGTGAGCGACAGGATTTTATTCCTTTGTTAACGGCGGTCAGCTTCCTACTTTACTAGCCTCAAAATACTTGAGAATTTTCTGAGAAACCATCGTCATCATTTCAGAAGCTTGAAAGCATTTTTGAAAGTTCAACTCTAATTCTAATTACGTATAGTGACAGACATCTTGTATTTCCTTCTGTTTCCATCCGCACCTACCCTTTGTGTTTGGGAGCATCTATTCTTACACGTCCCTGGCGAGATTTAGGTCTAATTCATGATGCTGAAACATCTGTAATTAATGCTCTGAGATGGACATGTTACTTACAACCTGTTTGTTCAAATAGTGTTTCAGGAGCATTCATCTAAAACATGGGATGGGTGATGTGAGTCAAAGGCAACCAATGTGCAATTATTCTCAACGACAGGGTCCTCCAAGACTTTCAAGTAGGGTCAGAGTTTGCAAAGACCAGCCCCAAAGCAAAATCTTGACCTTCTGGAACCACAGTAAACAACTGTCTACTGTTAATGTCACCTTTATGAGTCACCTTTGCAGTCCATATGACTATTACCAAGAACACTGAGGGGGCTGCCTCCATTTTCAGCGCTTAGCACAGCTCTATTTTATTTTGTACATGATTCATGGAGGAAAAAGCTAAATAATGCAAATTCATTTGAAGCTGATTTCTCGTGTGGGATAAGAACTCCTTATCTCCAATGCTTAGGACAAAAACATTTAGAATTTGAAATGTGAGGGTTTTGGAACATTTGAATATTCATATTGAGGCATCTTTTTAGAGACCCAAGGCGTAACAAGAAATTCATTAGTGTGTTCGTATACACAGCCTGTGTGTTCTTTATGGTTGGTATGCTTGCTTTCTGACTGGAAGTCATCAGGTATGGAATTTTTCATCTGTGGATTAAATTAGCTTTCAAACTTTTTGGATCATAAAGTGTTCTTTTTACTTTGGATTTTAGATCAGGGCTCATCAACCTATATTAAAATTTTCTGCAAAATTCAAAAGTTTGCAGGTAAGTATATGTTGCATTTAATATATATATTACAGAATGAACAAGTCCTGCATGAGTCTGTATCAGTCCCTTTCAATATATTTTATTGCTTCCAATGTAGCAATTTTAAGATATTCCTAAATGTGTGAATGAGTGGGTCTCTGATTTTTTTTATGCCTTCTCTTGGTCTCTTTGCCTTGTGTTGATTTGTCCTGTCCAACTTTGATGTTATAGCTTTTGGGTTTTTTTAAATATATATCTTTTATATTTTTAAAAAAAATGAATAAAAGGAAACCTAGTCACTAGGGTAAAAGGTTAACAACTCAACTATCATTATACCTGCATAATAGGAAAATTCAGTTTTCTCCCTTGCAGTGATACTTGGTATATCAACTACTGCAGGGTAGGCCTCAGGTTCAAGTAATTGACCAACATACAATGGACTTCACAGGTTTTTTTGTTGTTGTTGTTGGTGGGCTTTTTTGTGTGTGTGTATATATATATATGTGTGTGTGTGTGTGTGCTTTTATTTAATTGCAGTTTGGTGGGTTTTGGGAGGGGTGTTATTTTACTTACTTGATTTCATAGTTTTGAGGGGTTTTGTTATTGTTGTATTGGACTTTTGTTTGTTTTTTCAAGAAAGAACTTAAAGTTGATTGGGTTGAGGGGGGAGAGAATCTAGAAGGACTTGGGCGAGGGGATGAGAATGGTCAAAATACATTTAAAAATTATTTTAAATAATAAAAATAAAAATAAATTTAAAAAAAGTCCTGTAACTTCTAAACCTAGCAGAATTGCACATACCTATAAGCCCAGCATTCAAGAGCTGAGGCAAGAGGATAGTTGTGAGTTCAAAGCCAATCCAGGCTACATGGCAATATCCTGTCTCAAAGAATAAATAAATGAATGAAAGACAACAGACAATAAAGCATAACTTTAGAACCTCAATTCTAAGATACACATTATAGACACTGATCTCTGAATTTCCAGGACTTAGTGCAACCACCTTTAAAATAGTTGCAAATATGTCAGAGGAGATACTGTAGAAGTTGTGGAAATTGTCCTTTTTGCTTCCCCATAGCCCCACACGCTTGCATTTCAAACCTGGAACACGAGGGTGGTTATTATTAATAACATTTTACAATATTCAGCCATTTATAGTTTAAGAAAAGGAGAAAAATTAAATTCAAGATTTAACAATAACTGCTGAAGTTTCAAGTCACTTCTGGACATGTGGGATTTTACAGTGAGTATTTCTGTCTTGTACGTCTTATCTTGTCGTTTTCCACCAACTGTTATTCCGTTTACTCTCGTGAAGTTTCATCCCAGATCAAGGTTTGGAGGCTGCGTATCCATATGAGACAGTAAGTATTTCAAGATGTCAGTCGAATCTGCTGCTTTCTGGCTGCATGGCTTAAGGAATTTCGGGAATCCCAGGTCAGATTACTTCTTCCGAGTTATACAAACAACTCTGATTTCTAAGGCGCTCCATAAAACTTTCCATACTTCGTGCTTGAGTTTTCTTTGACGCCTCAGTTTGGGTTGTTATTGGGCTTGTATTTTTTTTTCTGGCCAGAAAACATAAAGGAAATTGCAATAATGCATGCCATGTAAAAACTCAGTTGTAACGCTGTCTATTCATGTCTTAACACTCTCTGAACTCTGAACAAAGGAGACTAGATTAGATCATTCTATTAATTTAATGCCAATCTCATGTTTAAAGACAAAGAAGGCCGTTAGCAATTAAAACAAAGAAAGAAGATCCAATAACACAGAATGGAATTCCAATGTTTTCTTTGGCTCGCTGAGCATATTTGTCATTTTATTGGATTCATTTCCAAGAAGTAAAATAATAAGACAGTCTGAAATTTTGCTAGGAGGGACTGCTAAAAATGAGAAATTCCCTTTTCCTAAAATAAGCTCCAAGGCTTCTGGAAGGCACTGGCAAAACCCTCAGCCTTCCTCCTCTGAGGTCTGAAAGATTTCTAATCTCAGGTGCATAGAAGTTCCTTCATGTCAGAAATGCCCTCCCCCCAAGAAATCGAACTTACTAGAATGTGATAACAGTGCCTGCCTAGGAGCATGGAGGAGTCTCAGATAACCATCTGTGCTTCTAGCTGTTCCTTTACAAAAGGATAAAAGTGGGCCAGGATCACACTTACACACTTGATCCTGTCACCGTGACTCCCAAGGCACAGGCATTTGACCTGTCTTCTCCGGGACTGGTGACAGGAGTTCTGTGTCATACCCATCCTAGGAAGCTATCGGTTCTGATCCCTTGGATGACAAAACTTTGCGTGTTATCATTAGCTTGTAGAGTACATTCAGATTTTCTTAGGGCCGTCCCAGGGCCATGCCGCTGTCCTTTTCTATCTGCACTCTGACTGCAGGTTTCCTGCATCCACTTCAAAATTCCCTCTTCCATACTCAGTATCAAAACAAAGAAGCTTGCATAAATGACGTCTGTCTTAATTCATTGTTTGGCATCCTTGAGAATTCAATGAGTTTTCTACTTCTGAATTAGAAAAAAGCCACATTGGGACCATCAACTCGGAAAACGAGAAAACAGTAAAAAGTCCGTCGCATAAATTGGCACCCAGTTTCAGACTGAGTCATAACATAGTGTTGAGCCCTAAATATGGATTCCGTGACTGGAATGTACACCCCGAAGATCTAAGAACCACACTTAGCGTATAATACCGTGACATTAAGATTCAGTTTTCAGGCCTTTCCCTAGCTCTTTTAACACCAGATCCCAGATGAGCAACACAAGGAATGCCTTGGAGCTTTCTGGATTCTCATGTCCTGCCCTGCCTCAGTTTCATGGAATTGGCAAGGATCAGATGTGGCCCCACCACTCTAAGGTTTTACAGGTTCTACGGGTACCTCTGATGCCCACAGAATTTGACAATCACCATCCTAGAGAAAGGGATTAGTCCGAACTGCACATTGGAATTAAGAGGCCCAGCTGTGGAAGGAGACATTGTGCCAAGTCTGCAAAGGAGAAATTTTATCCTGGAGGTTCTTAACATATGGCATATGGCTCCCGTACATGCTGCATGTTGTAATCACCCAGGAAACTTGAAACAACTGATGCCTGATCCTTACCACAGGCCAATTATATCAGACATTTTAGGGTGGACTCCTGGCAGGGAGGTACTTCCAAAGTAGCCAGGTGACTGATGCGTGCAACCAAGGCTGCCGATCTGATTTGCCCTAAGGATTCTCCAGAGTCAAGCTTAAGAGACATCGTTGGGTCCCAATTCCTATGACTATAACTATAGCAGCTCAAACCCTGCCTCTGCCTATCTAGTCATACCTGTGGCCACCGTTTGCTAAGTCTGGAGAACTCTTTCACCTAGTTTAGTATATCTGTCTTAAGCAGTATTTTTGCGGGAAAGCTGGGCATTTTCTGATGCCCGATCCAGCCTCTGCGTCAGTTTTCATCAAATAGGGGCCCATGCATCAAGTCCCAGGAGATAAGCGCCTCTACAGTCATTGCTTTTCATTTTAGCTCACACTGGAAGCATAAATAAGAGCTTGTTCTGTGTCCCGTGGCATGGCTCGCCTCTCCTTTAGCTCTGTTATACTGCTTCAAGTCTCAAGTCGTAAATCACTCCAAACTCATCTCTCATAGTTTGAAATTGCTTCTCATATTAAAACAACAAAAAAGATTATCCTCCTGTCCTCTTAGCTACTTCGCTGGACTCACGATAAATATTAATTCATCAGAAAGGTAGGTGGCTATTCGTGTGGTAATTTATCTCTGTGAATATACCCCCTTTGATACAGACTATCACTTCTTATACTTAATGATAAAATTATTCAAGCCATGCAGGGAAAGTGAAGATTTTGCAGGGTGGCTGTGGAGTGAGGCTTGGGGGGTTGTAGCAAATCTATTATATCATTTGGGGTTACTTCAGGAAAGCAGAATCCCCTGCACACCTCACGCAGATAGATGTAGAATTTAATCAGAGTCATTATTTTAGGGAAAAAAATCCTAGGTAATCTGGTTGCATAGTAAAGCTTCAGAGCATTAGTACTGAAAATGCTGAAGAAATTGCCTTGAATTTATATTAGAGAAGCAATTTTACTTAGTAACTATAAATCCTCCAAATATTTGACACACTAATTAAAATTACAAATAAATTAGACTTTTCTCCCTCATTTAATGGAAAATGAGCTAGAAATGAACATATGTGGAAGAAACTGTGCTCTTAGGAAATTAAAGCTTCCTTGCTACAGAATATATACCCTTATTGGAACAGGAACGCAGGGCGTTGGAGAACGCAAGGAGTAACTCCAGGAGCATGCTGGGCTACGACAGGGGACCAATGCTACTAGTGTTGGAAATGTGTGTGAATGCTGGAGAAGTTCAGAGTTTGATTTCTTGCTTCAGATACTTGACAAGCATGATGGAACTTTGGTGACATGCTCCACACACGGTGAGATGCAAGCAATGTTTGTCTTCACCATACTCCTGGCCATGACATTAGAGGTATGCAGGCTGTTGTCAAGTGATGTTGATTTTTAAAGTCACATTAGGACTCTGGGTAGGAAGAAAGAGAGGCGAACTGTCAATCATGACAGTCCAACATCTCCCCCAGTCTCATCCCCAGCTCATCCACATCCTCTGCTGTGGCCTCTCCTCACTCTCCGTCTCCATTCCCAGGGGGCTAAGCTGATCTAGGAAGAAGACTATGCTTTCATAACTCCTGTGGTCCCTGTCGGTCCTCCTCAAGGCCATCTCTATTCCTTTCAACTCCCAACACACAGAAATGCATAATAGCATGAGGTCACATCTAGCAGACTATCAGAAGAACCCTTACCAGGCAACACACAACCACCACGTTCTCCTAGAACCAGAGAAGATAACAGAAACTAAGGAACAAAACACCCACCCAACAAAGACAAGGCAAGGTATCAGCACCTAGAATTACAATCTTCCCAAACCCAGATGTCTACACACCAGCATAAAAACACAATCGATAACAGCCAGGAAAATATGAATTCACTAGGAGCCAGCATCCTTACTACAACAGATCCTGAGAATTACAGCACAGGTGAAGCATAATACAAAGACCTTTAAATAAACTTTTTAAAAATGATAGAGAACATTAAAGAGAAAATGAATAACTCCCTTATAGAAATATATGAAAAAAATAAATAGTGGAAAGAAATGAATTAAACTGTTCAAGACTTTAAAGTGGAAATAGACCCAAAGAAAGAAAAGCCAAACTCAGTGAAATCTAGAAATAAAAAAAATTTAGGAACCCGAACAGTAACTTCAGAGACAAGACAACAGAATACAAGAGATAAAGAAAGAACGTCAGAAAATAAAGACACAATTGAAAAAGTGGATACCTCTGTCAAAGAAAATGATAAATCTAAAAAACACCTGGCACAAAACATCCAGGAAATCTGGGACATCATGAAAAGACCGAATCTAAGAATAATATGAATAAAAGGAGGAGGAAATATCCAAGTCAAAGGCTCAGAAAATATTTTTAACAAAACCATAGAAGAAAAATTCCCTAACCTAAAAGGGAGATGCCTATCAGGGTACAACAAACATCAGAACACCCAACAGAATGGATCATAAAAGAAAGTCCCTCAGCACATAATAATCAAACACTAAACATAGAACAAAGAGGCATTAGAAGTTGCAAAGGAAAAATTAACTTATAGACCTCTTAGAATTACACCTGACTTTTCAATGGAGATACTAAAAGCCAGAAAGGCCTGGATGCATGTTCTTCAAACTATATGAGACCATAAATGTTGGCCCAAAATACTATACACAGTAGAATTTTTAATCAAAATAGATGGAGAAAATAAGACATTACATGGTAAAACCAAATTTAAACAATATCTATCTTCCAATCCAGCCCTACAGACGACCCTCTATCCCATTTTAAGGAGATTAATCAAACCCAAGAAACCACAAGGAATAAATAATCCTAGACCAAAAGAGAGGAAACACACACACACACACACCACCACCACCACCACCGTCACTACCACCACCCCCAACAACAACAACAACAGTAATTAGCAAACACTGTTCATTGACATTTCTCAACATCAATGTTTTTAATTCCCCAGTAAAAAGATACAGACTGACAAAATAGATGTGATAACAGGATTCATCCTTCTGCTGCCTCCAAGAAACATGCCTTAATGTCAAGGATGTATATTACCTCAGGGTAAAGTGTGGAAAAGATATTCCAAGCAAATGGATCTAAAAAAGGAGGCTGGTGTAGCCATTTAAATATGTGACAAAGTAGACTTCAAATCACACCTAACTGTAAGAAAGTATTCTACACTCTCACCAAAGGAAAAATTCACCAAGAGGACATTAGAATCCTTAACATTTATGCACCAAATACAAGGGCACCCAAGTTCATGAAAGAAAGACATCTACAGCTTAAATTCCATGTTGGCCCTTGTCACTGATAGTGGGAGGCTTCAGTACTGTCACCAGCAGACATGACATTCAGACAAACACTCCAGTGAAATCCTGGAGCTAAGGGACATAATAAAATAAATGGACCTTAACAGATATTTACAGACATTTTTAGCTAAACACAAAAGGATATACCTCTTTTTCTCAGCACCTCATGGAACTTTCTCCAAATTGGCCACATACTCAGACACAAAGCAAGCTTGAGTAGATGCCAGAAAACTGAAGTAACACCCTGCATCCTATTTGACACCACGGATAAAACCTGGATGGAGATATACTAAGGCTCAAGGAAACTGAACAACTCTCTGTTAATGAAAAACAGGTAAATACAGAAATTCGGAAAGAAATGAAAGATTTTGTAGAATTGAATGTAAATGAATACACCTCATACTCAAACTTAGAATACACAATGACAGCAGTTCTAAGAGGCAAGTTCATAGCACTATGTGCCTACATTCAAGAAACGGAGATGAAAGGGAGGACTTAACAGACATGGAGGAAATCTAGAGAATCATAATGATTTTGTACCCCACCAAATGAGAAAATCTAAAAGAAATGAATCATTTCTCGAAACATATGACTTATCAAAGAAAATCCAGATCAGAGAAGCAGTTTAAACAGACCTCTAAATCCCAGTGAAACAGAAGCACTCGTTCAAAGCTTCCCAGCCGAAAAAAGCATAGGGACAGAGAGTTTTAGATCAGAATTCTACCAGATTTTCAAAGAAGAGTTATTGACAGTACTCCTCAAATTATTCTACAACCAAGAAAGCATTGCCCATTCATTTCACATATGTACATCAATAAATGTAATTAACCATATAAGCAAATCAGTAAAATCCACAGAGGTTAGGTAAAGAGTAAGGGACAGTGAGGAGGGGCGGATAGATCTCTCTAGAAAAGGGAAACATAATAGATAGTTATAGATGAATTAAGGGGGTCTAGAACATATGGATCAAACAGGGAGGGGACAGACATGGGACATGAGATGCAGCATACAGCCAGAGACAGCTAAAATTAAGGCCTATTGAGGGGTAGTATAGAAGCCTAGTATAGTCGAAGCTTCCTAAAATATATACAAGCATGATGGCAATGTCACCAAATGAAGCTTCCAGTGCTGGATTGAGTTACATCTAATTGAGTTGCTGGCCCTGGGCCTTCCATAGGAACCCCCAAACAACACAGACTTGGAAGTCCCTTGTTTTCTAATGGGAGACAAAGGGAATGATTCTGGGTGGGAGGAGGGGTGGGGTGGGAACTAGGAGGAATAGATGGAGGAGAAGCTGCAATCAGGATATATTATGTGAGAAAACAATCTATTTGAAATAAAGGAAAAACAATAACCAAAGAAAAAATAAAAAATAAAGAAAACACAGAAGCTGTCTTGAATTGACAATTGCTAAAAAAGAGAAAATTTGTTTTCTCCAAAGGAGTCTCACTGGGCACACATAAGGGCAGGTTCCATGCCCAGCAGTAGGTGACCAACACAAAAGGACTCCATGGGGGTTTTTCTGGAGTTCCTTGTCTCAGAGGGTTTGGTCAGGGACTTTTTCCCCTCATGGATCTTTTGCTTATATATTATGGTTCCTGATTTAGTTCCTAAGGGGTTTCCTGTGTGTGCAAATGTGCGTGTCTCAAAATCTGTATGGATTTTTTGTGTTTTTTCTGTAGCTTTCTTCCCCCTATTTGTTTGTTTGGTCCTATTCTTGCTTATTTATATTTGGTGGCATCTTATTTTACTATTGTTATTCTTATTATTTCAGATACCTATTTGCATTCTAATGAGAGGGAGGGAAAGCTAGGGTAATGTTTGGATGGGTGAGGAAGGGGGAAGGATCTTGGAGATGCTGCCAGAAGGGAACCACAATTAGAATATATCATATAAAAATCCATTTTCAATTAACAAAATGAGATGGGCTGAAGAAGGCTATAGAGGAGAGCATCCTACGTCAAACTGCTCTTTTTGGCAATTGGACATGGAATTTTAAAGTAGTTTTAGAGGAGGTGTTGAGGGTTTGCCGGTGTTTGGAAACCATGATTAGTAGCCCAGCAGCCACGGACCAAGGGTGCAGATGCAGAACTTTCACAAAGTGACGCCTGTATTAACTGCAGACTTGAGGGCTACAGACAGAAGACCCATGTGCACAGGTCTAGAAGTGGATGCGAAGAGTGATGGAATATTACATCTCCATTCCCCAAATTACCAGTTTATTAACAGCATTACGCAAACTACTAGGTTTTTCTTCCTCACAGAAACTAACATCACCATCTGAAAATCATCAAGAGGATGCTTGCATGTTTATCCCAGAACAACAGAACAAGCAGAGGCAAGCCACCTGCAGCTGAAGGCCATCATGCTATCCTCACGATCCGCAGTCTGTAGGGCTACGAGCATCTAGCTGACAGGGCAAGCTCTGCTCTTCTCGGGGAAGCAGCCGTTTCTCCGCTGAGCCCCCTTTCTCTCTGCCCCTGATCTGCAGCGAATCTTTCCAGTGTGCTTAGCTAAATTCTTGCAGTTTGAAGTTCCTTCTGAAAAGTAACTTTGGGTTTGGAAGGCTCATTAAATCTTTCGGGGCCCTAGGGAAGCACTAAAGAAACTACTTCAATAATTCCCCCAGTGGCACCGGGGACTTAAGAAGTTCTAGGTTAAAGAACTTTAAAAAGTTTTCCAAAATCCAATAGAAATTTACTTCCTACCAGGATATGGCTAAGTCCCTTTGTTGATTGTGCCAAGGAGGATTCAAGGAGGGTAAATGAATGGTTTACTAAGGCTTGTTCTGTGATTCCCCAAAATTACAATTTGAATTGTCAGAGGGTTTTTTCTGTGATATTTTTTTTTACAGCAGTGTGCTATCCTCATTGTGAGTCTGCCCACGGGGAGAATATCTACTGAAATGGTGGGAGGGGCCCGGTCTGTCTTTAATTCCAAGTTGGTTGTCCGGGAAATGCATCAGTTGTTTCTTTAAGGCCTAAAGAAGTTTTATAAACACTGCTCTAAGTTGAAATGAAACGAGAACTGTCTTCAAACTCTTAAATAACATAATCTAAACAAACTAAACTAACATTTCTGAAGGAATTTCCATTACAGTAATGGAAGTTGATGTGAGGCTGCATTTAAAGTTATGTGATCTGCCTCTATATTCTCCCTGGGTTCGGATTTTCTAATTTGCCTTTTCCACCATCTTGTACTATTATTTTATTTTGCAAAGCAAATGTATAGAATCAGTTACATGTGGTTTTATGTACCTAAAACTTTCCTCAGAACATCATTCTATGAAAAAAGTAGTTAAAAGGTGAAATGGGAGTCAGCTCTAAGAAGGAAACATGGCTCTTGTGTGCAGATCAACATTAAAATCACAAGCAGAGAGTAAACACAGAGCCCCAGTTCAGACCCTTCTCACTTTCTGGTGTTCTTTATGAAGATAATTTTGGAATCTAGTCCAAAATGAGGAGTCAACAAGACCACCAGACAAAATTCCACATTTGGAGAAGTACTGGCCTGTAAGAAAGTTGTTCTACAAAACAGCCTCTTCTGTTCTTACTGAAATTGACATAGACAAAGGCTAAGCTTTGTTGAGTCAATTCATCACTGCTAAAAGCAGCCTATGAGATACCATATGATGATCCGTAACTTATACTTGACTCACAGGGTGTTCGTGACTCTAGGAAAAGTATGGGAATTTACAAAGCTACAAATGGAAATGTATTATAACCCCAATGCATAGGTTAAGAAACGAAACTTGTCAAAGTTGAAGGCCCTGCCAAGTCAGCAAGCTATGGTGGAGCTAAGCGGGAATTCCTGCCTTGGTTGATTCAAGAACACATTAATTCTACATTACTGTGGTGCCTAGGGTGTGGTCCTATGGCATAAAAGTTTTAATTGCTACCAATCCTCTTTGTCTCTTTTTCGAAAGCTGAAATTGTCAAGACTGGATATCCTCCAAGCAGAAACATGTCAGGGAAATGGAGAAAAGCCTACATCAAAGGTGTTAGACCTACAGGACTCCTAAGGGTATTTCCTTAGGGAGCTAAAGAGTCCTGGGAATCACCAAACTATGACTTGGAAGTCTTTAGGTTCCTCAGAGGACTTTTCATAAGGCTTATGGTCCAAGAAATACATTATATTACCCCTTGCCAAGATCTCTTGGCATTGTCAGTTTCTTTATGATGAATTTGTATCTCCATCCACACCCATTTTATGGTGACTTCAGGATCAATTCTCAGAACTGATTCTAAATACCCCCATCCCTCAACCAGGATAAGAAATGAAAAAGCTTCATTTTTCTCCCTGTGTCTTATGAGCATTGAAAGCATTTATGGAGACTTAAAATGTAAGAGAGGAACATCAGGCCACTTACCACATCCTTACCTTCTTCTCTGAGAATTCCTCTGTAGTCTTGCAGGTCTGGAGTCCACCCAGAGGAAAACTCCTGTTTCTTTGATGCATGGGCCCTTTGGTTACCCCCTCCTCTTGTTGCTTTCTGTACTAGCTCTTCAAAGATTGCTATTGCTTGTGAACCTCTTTCCTTTCCTATTTTTTTCTTAAGACAAGGCCCCAGGTATCAAAGGCTGGTGCTGAACATTAGACAGGATGGACTTGAACATCTGATCCTCCTGCCAATCTTCCAAGTGTTGGGATAACTGCCAATCTGGGGATACAACTCAGGTGTGCAGTTGTTAAGCAAGTGATCTATCAGCTCGGCTCTATCCTCAGGATAGCCTTTGCACCCTTTTAATTTTTTAAAGATAAGACTCTCATTATAATTTAGATGGTCTAGAACTCAACGTCCTCCTGCTGCCTGCTTGCTGGTGTGAATACAGCCATAAGGCAGCATAACCTATGTCTTAGGTTTTCTATTGCTGTGATGAAATACACTGATGAATAAGCAAGTTGCTTAGAAAAGACTATATTCAGCTTATACTTCCACATTGCTGTACATTATTGAAGGAAGTCAGGACAGGAACTCAGATGACAGGGTACTGGACACGGGAGCTGATGCAGAGGACACGGAGGGGAACTGCTTACTGGCTTGCTTCCACTGGCTTTCTTAGCCTACCCATCTTTTTATAGGATCCAGGACCAGAAGTCCAGGGGTGGCACCACCCTCCGTGGCGTGGGCCCTCCCACATTGATCATTAATAGAGAAAAGGTCTTACAGCTGGATCTCATGGAGGCATTTTCTCAACTGAGGCTCCTTTCTCTGATGACTCCAGCTTGTGTCAAGTTGACACAAAACCAACCAGGACATTCCATACTCATTTCTGTTAACAATGATGTATTTTGATTGACACATGATGATTTTCTTATACCTGTAGGTATTATTTAGAAGTATACAGTTTAATTTTCATATTGTGAAGTTTTTCCATTTATCTTTTTTTTAAAAAAGTTTGCAAATATTATTTTAATTTCCAGATAGTTCTATTGTAGTGATGAAGCAAGAAGGCCTGCTTTTCGTCTGGCCTGGCTCCCGCATGGCTAGCTTATACCCCAAAATA
>LOJH01003570.1:17816-38626 GCA_001685095.1 Ellobius talpinus | reverse complement strand
GGAACAAGGGCCGGAGTCGGTGCGTGGGGACTATGCACTCTGTGCTGCTGCCCGCAACCTGGACGGGGGTTGGGGGTGGGGGGCAAGGTGAAGCGACTCCCTGGAATTAGTAGGATCCTCCGAAGCTCCAGGGCTTCTAGGTGCTTCTCGGAGTCTTGAAGCCCCATCGCGGAGCTCTGTATTAGGGTAGAGTGTGTCCCTGCCCCAGGCCACGGAACCAGGTTATGCCCGACTTGACTCCTCTTCCTTGGAGAGCTAGCACTTAAGTACAGGCTCCCTCTTCCACGAGGAAGGGACAGGCAAAGGTTCTGAGACCACAGCTGTCTCTCTTCTAAGGATAGCAGGTGTTTTAAGGAAGGTAGATCTATCCAACAGGTAGGGATAGGTTAGTGAGGGGTCCTGCGCAAATGCGCAGCAATGGGGCGCACCTGCTGGAGCTTCTTGGAATCTCACCTGTTAGTGTAACTGCAAAGAGGGTGGGGACCAAACCTAAAGATGTGTTTGGCGTTATTCTGTCTTGGACACTAATGTTAAATTTATCAAATAGGCACGGGAAGGTAGCGACTCCTTCCAGTTGGGTCGAAGCAATTGGAGTTTTTCAGCTGCATCACTTCCTTCCACTTTTCCCTTCTCAAACAGTTGTGGGAAATAGAGCTCACGTTCTGTGCGGTGGAGGACAGCATTTGATGATCCTTGCTTGAGGGGGGACACTCCCTTGAGATTCTGCAAAGAACATTGCAGTTTTGAAACCTTTTACCACCACCCCCACCAACTCCAGTGATTTTTGTCGTGGTTTGATATCAGCCTGGGATGGAGAACAATAAATCCGTTGTAACAAAAATTGATTCAAGGTTTTATTGAAGTGAAACGGACAAATCAAATAGATGTGAATTGTTCTTTGGCTATATTCCCAGTGTATTTCTTCCAGGTGTGTCTGGCCACTACTGGAGATTCAGGGCACCATTGACTCAGGACCCCTCTGTTTGGGTCCTGGCATCCTGAACTTATTAAAGTACCGAGTAAGAGCATGTGTGGTCCAGCTTGCACGCTTTTCGGATGAGAAAACCATGGCTCAAAGACATCCAGTAACACAGACTAGAACACAATTTTCCTTACTCTTAGTCCCTGAACAAAAAGTAACAGAAAAACCGGCTTAACTGAGTTCAAGATGGGGCCAGAGGAGGGGGCAGCAGACAAAGAGGAACAGATCAAAGATCAAAGAACCTTGCAACCTCCTGCTGTGAATTACTGTCTAGGGGGCAGCATCACACTGCTCCTGGTGGCAGACTAGCTGAGATCTGGGAGTGGGGAATCAGTCTCTTTGCGTGCTTCTCAGACTTCCATTCTGAAATTGAAGGAGTGGGAAGTGAATTTGCTTCCCGGGGGGGGGGCGTTGGGTGTCAGTAAAAATGCCTCAGGGGATGTGAAAAACAGCAAAGCTCAAACCTAAAGGAAATCTCAGTGGATCAAAAGTGGTCAGATGCATTACACTCAGACACCCTAGTTCTCCTTTGCTTCCTCCACACAGCGGCTTTTCCCATTAGCACCTAGACTGCTTTCTGTAGTCACAGATGCAAATACCCTTGAATTTCTATAGGGAGATCCAAAGCTAACTGCCCACTGGACATTTAGAGAGCTAATGCTGTGAAACCGGACACAAAAGCCTTGATACTGCAGTGTTAGTTCTGTATGGTAAGACAAAAATTTCTTCCTGGTTCTACCTCAATAGAAACTCAAGATAGTCATCCTCTACTGGAAATAGAAAAAGCATCAATGCCACTAGCAACAGTGATTTGGCCAGTTGATATAGTGACTTGAAGCCTATTTAAAACCTAGAAAATACACATTTAAATGTTTTACTTAATTTCAAATATTTTTCCCATGGATTCCAGATCTTGGCCCAAATTCTTACTATTATTTTTTAAAACTGCCCTTACACAGGAGACATGCTCTTTTTATAGCCCATTTGATAATATTAATGGTCGTCAATTGATAACTTGCCTTTATTCGGTGTCTTTCCTCTTGGGATCTACCATGTGATTTACTTTGGCCAATGGAGTAAGAACACACATGATAAAAGGCATGTCTTGAAAAATGTGCATTTCTGTATCAGATCCTGGGATTCTGCCATTACCAAGTCTGCTGCTGGACAAAGACCCTGGCAAGCAAGAGCTGAGTCATCACAGTGGAGGTCGTCTTTGCTAGGCAGCCTTCATTTGTTCTCAGAGGCACAAACAAATCCAAGCGAGCTTCATCAGTCTTGGTCCAGATCAACAGCCCATACACCCGAACCATAGGTCTGTAACAAATAATAAGGAGCTGCTACCTGTAGGCAACTACTTCAGTTACTGACTGCTGCCCAACAAACCACACTAGAACACAGTAACCCCAAACCCTGATGACTGACTAATCGGACTGTAGATGAACTAATATGAAAACTCACTTGGCTTCATTCCCTTGGCAGCTTGACAGAGCTGCAAGGTGCTAAGAGGCTTCACTTGAATATCAGATATCTCAGTCCTCCACCATGTAACAGCTTCTGACTTATGTGGCTGAGTTGGGCTTCTCTACCGCAAAGTGTTCATACTGCTTCCATGGCGTCCAGTTTCTAAAAGGGAGAAACTAGAAACTGTCCGTATTTTAAGGATAGAACTTGGAAGTTCTATGTTATTTCCACTTCATTCTATTGTCAACTGTGGGTAGTTCACCTATCATGGATGCTGTAGCCAGGGAAACAAACACAAACAAGAATCCAAAGGAAAGCCTGGGACTGTAGCTGTTGACATCGGACAGCAGAACCCTTCCTTACCTTTCACAACTTAGAATTGCCTTCTTTTTATGGAAATGTAATTTCTGAATAGACAAAGGGGCTTAAATATTTTGTATAGTTTGATTTTTCTAATTGTGGAGGGCGACTTTACCCTGAAAACTCCATGGTCTCTAGTTTCAAGTTCACTCTTAAGATTAGTTAAGTTCTGAAATCTACTGAATCATGGCTACTTTTCTCTCTTGTTGTTTAATTACTCTTTACTCTTTTCCCTTCCTTCTGATAGCTGTCTCTTCCTCCCTCCCCTCTCTCCCTCCCTTTTTCTTCTCACCCTTCTTCCCTCCTTCCCTTCCTTCCTTGCTTGCTTCCTTTTTTAAAAGAAGCTTGCTGTCTTTTCCCTTTTTAAAAGTTTATATATTGATTCTTGTAATTGAGAAATTAATTTATATTCTGATCATGCTTATCCCCTTCCCCAAATACTCCCAGATCCTCCCTACTGCCACACCTACCCTACTCTACCCCTTTCTTTCTCTCTCTATTAAAAAAATAAGAAAAAAAGAAACATGTATGCACGCGCGCGCACACACACACACACACAAACCCAGAAACTAAAATATACAAAAGGTCAATAAGACGAAAAGCACCTGGACAAGGCAGTATGAGACCAAAGTCTACAAAAACACCATTAAGTTGGTTTTGTGTTGGCCAACTATTCCCAGACATGGGGCCTAAGTGTGGTTCATATACTCGGTGAGAATTTATTGGCTAAAACTTATTTTTCCCTTTGCAAGTGTTATCAATTACAGATAGCTTCTAGGTTAGGGATAGGAGTGGGGGTCCAGTTTGCCACACTGAGAGCTGGGATCCCATCTTGTTTGAGCCTGTACAGGCTTTCTGCCTTTTCCCTTTTTAAAATCCTAGTCACGCCCTTATCCCTCCTTCCAATTCCCTATCATGTTTCTAAAGAACACGGAACTAGGAGTCATAAGACCCGTGCAGTGTTTGATTGAAAACTGTCTCTCGTAAGCTTTTAAACACTTGGCACCCCATTGGTGCCACTGTTTGGGGAAGTTAAGGAACCTGTAGGAGGTGAAATATTGCTAGAGGAAGTATGTCATTGCGGGTGGGCTTTAAGGATCTACAGTCTCACCCCACTTCCTGCTCTTTCTCCCTGCTTCCTGGATGTGGACAGACACTTGCTTAACCAGCTTCCTGCTACTACCACCACACCTTCAGCCCGCCCTGCCTTCCCTACCACGGAAGAGGACTCTGCCTCTGGAAACAAACTCTGAAATAAAGCCTTCTTCCGTTAAGTTGCTCATGCTCCTGGTGTCTTATTACCGCAACAGAAAAGTGACTGATGCATGTGATCTTCTCATCCTACCTCTGACCCCGATGAAGTCTGCCTTCTCTTGTTTTCAGACTCCTGGTCTACCTCACCTCAGGTTAGCAGAGACGTACTCTGAAATGGCCCTCCTATTTTATTTACGTTATGAGATCCTTAACTGCCTTCTGCCGTGTATATAGTGGCACGGTTTAAAGGGAGTTTGACTAGCAAGAACTCTCTAAAACCCTGTGTGATTCCCAATGCCTCGAAACTTCTTCCTATTTTTCCCTTATAATTAGAAAGCCTGAAACTTTTCCAGCTATAGCCCTGTTAATTCATTGTTCTTTGCCCAAGGTTAGCATTATCCCAGCTCTCTTGAAAACTCGCTGATGTCTACATTCTTCAGTCAGAAACAATATGAATACTAGAGGCCCAATGTTAACAGGCATGCAATTATATCCCTAAAACATTCTTCCCCCAAAAGTTAAGAAATATGAAAAAGACCTAAAAAGGGTTTCTCTAACAAATTTCTGCCCAAATAAAAGCATATGCACTAAGATTATGATTGCACAAAAACTGTACATAAAAACCTCTTGAAATAAAATTACTAAGAATTGAAGTATTCATGTTGAGTGGGGAATTCCAATGTTTTTTAAGTTGATGCTCTATTGGTTTTATGCATTTAAAACTGTATATACAGTAAGCATTCCTAGTTTCCATGCAGCTGTACGACCCATCTCCTGTCAGATTCACTGACCCCTCTTTTCCTCAGTAGCTTTTTCTTGTTAGAACAGACTCCCATGAACATCTTTACCAGGTGAATTTTCACTTTGCCCACGAGTTATAAAACCAACATAAACCAACAATGGTTTATTTGAAGAGTAGGGAGAAGTAGCAGCTATCAGAATGGAAGAGAAGAAGAAAAAAGAGAATTTCAAGAATGGTCAAGAGAACCACACGGAAGTGTAGAAAACGTTCTAAAGATACACTATGGCTTCACATACATTTTCTTTTATCCAGTCTGAACTGGAAATTTTTTGTTTTGTTTTATAATAATTTAATATTTTATGTACACTGGTAGTTTTGACTGCATTCATATCTGTGTGAGGCTGTCAGATCCTCTGGCTCCGGAGTTACAGACAGTTGTGAGCTGCCATGTGGGTGCTGAGAATTGAACCTGGATCTTCTGGAAGAGCAGTCAGTGTTCTTAATCACGGAGTCATCTCTCCAGTCCCCTGAATTGAGTTTTAAAACCTGCAAGTCAGGATCTTGTTTGCTTGCTTAAGACGGTGTCTCTCCACACAGCCTTAGCTGTCCTGGAATTCGCTCTGTAAACCAGGCTGGCCTTGAACTCACAGAGATCCACAACCTATGCTACCTGAATGCTGTGATTAACAGCGTGCGCTATCACACCCATCATAAATCAGAATCTTGATAAAGGATGAACGAGTCCTCTTTTGGTTGGACACACTGATTTACCCTTGAGGGAGGAGTTAGGGAAAAAGAAAAAGAAAACTTGATGTAGAAGAGGGAGATTGAAGTGAGCTCCAAGTCGCTGTGTTCCGAGAGCCTCTGGAGAGCAGTGTGTTAAAACACTTCTCTGAAAGTCACAAAAATCATCTGGGGAATCAGTGTTCAAGTCCTTGAAGGACATTTTGTCCCCAGACAAGAAAGAGTTCTTCCAAATATGCCCAAAGTTGTCTCAGTGAACATGGGCTTCCCATGCCAAAATGTTTTGATTGAAGTGTAAAATCTTTGGTTTTTTACTTCGCTAAAATGTCAAGAATTTTCTTATCGATAGTGAACACATTTGGCATCAAATAAGTGAAAAATAAAAGGGTGACAGGTCTAAAAAGAATAGCAGGATCTTGTACCTTTATACCCATAGGGTTGATTCCAGGGGCTCTTAGAGATGCGAAAATGGAGATGCTGAGGCCCTATATAAAATAGCAGAGTATTTACAGATGGTTCATGTGGTCCTCATATATACTTTTTGTGGTGCTGGAAATGAACCTGCCCCATACATTTAATCTCTAGATTACTAATAGTAATTAATAATATGTAAATTCTCTATAAAAAATTACAGTACCTTGTTTAGGAAATAATAACAATATAAAGTGTCCAAATATTCAGAATAGACCCAGCTCTGTTTCCCTAAGATTTTTGATCCATCGTTGGGTAGAATCCACAGAAACACAGTTCATAATATGTAGACTGTAGTGGACTCTTCTGGGAGGCAGAGGAAGACAGTGATGCTGATGGAACCGTTCATGTTTCTTAGGTAGAGCCATCTTTGTCCCACCAAGCTGCAGCTGCTGCCTCCCTCTAGCCATTTCCCTAAGTGCCAGCTGATTAGTAATTAATAATATGTTTCTGTCGCTGTGAATAGAGGCCATGCCCACAGCAACTCTCATAAGTAAACATTTAACTGGGGCTGGCTTACAGTTCGGAGGTTTAGTCCAGTATCGTCATGGCGGAAGCATGGCAGCGTGCAGGCACATGGTGCTGGAGAGGTGGCTGAGAGCTCTACATCGCGATAGCTGGGCAGCAGGAAGAAAGTGAGACACTGAGCCTGCCTTGAGCATCTGAAGCCTCAGAGCCCACCCCCAGGGACACACTTCCTCTAACAAAGCCACCCTCACCCCAACAAGGCCACGCCTCCTAATACTGCTACTCCCTATGGGCCTATGGTAGCCATTTTTATTCAAACCACCACAGTGAGCAAGTCTGAGTCTTCTCCCAGATGGAGTGGCAGCTTCCAGGATCAATGCTCGTGTTTCTTGAGCTTCATTTTCTGAAGGGAGATAGACTGGCACACGTGATGCTAATAACACAAGAAATATTTGTGGCCTAGAAATGAATGTTAGCTTTAGACTGCAGTGAGGCTCTAAGATCTGCCAAGCCCCTGGGAATGCACTGGTAAGACACAGCATGGGTTCTGCTTTTCATCTTTTGAAAACACAGTAATGACTCTTCTGCCCATTGAAGGATGATCCTAACAAGTCTCTGCTGTCTTCTCGGCCCCATCTGAATGCTTTGCTGGCAGAGTGAAGCCTCGTAGTCTCACTCCCCCTTCAGAGCCAATGCTTACAGTCTGCCACAGCCATCTAATAGGAAAGGAGTTCATCAGGAGATGTAAACTGATATAACACACGGTCTTAGTTACAGTTTCTATTGCTGCCATGAAACACCATGACCCAAAAGCAAACTAGGGAGGAAAGGGTTTATTTGGCTTACACTTGAGCATTGCTGTTCATCACTGAAGAAAGTCAGGACAGGAACTCACACAAGGCAGGATCCCAGAAGCAGGAGCTGATGCAGAGGCCGTGAAGGAGAGCTGCTTCCTGACTTGCTTTCCCTGGGCCTATTCAGCCCATCTTCTTATAAAACCCAGGATCACCTGCCCCTTACACCCACTACAATAGCTAAAAGAAACAAAAACAAAGCTAACAACAGTGGCTTATAAGCAAGTAAGGAAATTAGGATTCTCATCTATTGCTGGTGAGAATATAAAAAGGTGAAATTGCTTTGGAAAATGATTTGATAGCTGCTTAAAGGGCTAAATATAAGGCTTTTTTTCACCAAGTTTGATGAGCCCAATTTGATCCCTGAAACCCAAATGATGGAAGAAAAATTTAGTCCTGGAACTTGTTCTCTGGCCTCACATACATGCTGAGGCATGCATGTGTCCACACACACATATATACATGCTAAATACATAAAACGAAATTAAAAAATTTAAAGTTTAGTGTAAAGCCAGCAATTCCATCCCTAGGTATATCCCCAAGAGATGTGGAAGCAAAGCCACAGGAAAGCTTGTACCCAAATGTTGGTAACAGCGTAGAGTGAAAACAGACAAATGTCCATCAACGAATGGGTAAACAAAATGGGTTATGTCCACACAATAGACTGCTAATTGTCAATGACAGAAATGAAGTGACAGAAATGGTACGACATGGAGAATCCTGAAAACAAACCACCTGATCCAAGCCAGATACACTGTTTATGTGATTCCATATTTAATAGAGTATCAAGAATGGCGAAATCTAGAGAGGCAGAAATCAGTTGCATAGAGACGGGAGCAGGGCTTGCTAGGACACTGGGAATGACTGTTAGCAGGTAGATTTGCAGAAGGGTGAGACACTCTCCTATAGTGTCAGGTTCTCTGGCAGAAAGGTCTTCACATGGGGCACCAATCTGCTGGGTTCTCTGGCAGAAAGAATGGGGCGGGGGGCAGAGCTGGACCTGCTGGACTCTCCCTGGGGCTGAACAGGATGGTGAGTGTAGCCACTCAACCCTTCCCCCTGGGCACCAGAGAGAAACACACCCACTGAGTAGGGAGTCTGTCAAAGCAGGATCTCATTAAATGGTATCAAGCAGGGACTTATATAGGGTTGTGTTGGGGGTGGAGAAGCTTGGTATGGGCCAAGGCAGAGCAAGGAATAAGGGCCAATAATATTCTGCCATGCTAGAGGTGGCTGGGCGAAGGCAGATCTAGGTCAGGTAGCCAGAGACAGGTCTCCAGAGTCAAGCTAGGCTCCGGAAGTTACACTTAGGAAGTTACACTGGGCCTCATGCCCAGGCCTCATGAGGCCCAACACTATAGCCTATCGCAATATTGCACATATAACATTGGATATTCTGGGAACTTTGTATTCTTTTAATGGATAAATTGAATAATATCTAGCATACCTCAATAAATATATATTAAAAGTAAAAAAATACATTAAAATGATATAGAAGAGACTAAAATTAAAAGTAAAAATTTTTCTATCCACCTTACCATCTAAAGTTTAAGATAAGATCATTTTAGCAGTTTTGAGTTTTATTTTGTTTTGGGTTTTTTGTTGCTTCCAATTTTAATATGAAATAATAGTTTTTTAAATGTAGCTATTGTTTCAAAAATTATTTTTGGTATTGTATTCTGAAAGAGGGAAAAAATAACTAACAGTTTTACTGTTCCCCATAGCCTCTCTCCTTCTGGACTTCCAAAATTTCAGTTTTTATTTTGTAAAGCTTTTCACTTTTATCCTTTTAAATGATATATTTAAGTCCTTTTTTTTAGTTCACCAATTTTTGACACCATTAAAGACCAAGAAGAAAGTAAAATGTATGCATTTCATGGCTAAAAAGTACAAGGGAAAAGCCCACCAGAGTAAATCTTGAGTCCTCTTGCACAACATTGCTACATGCCCTACTAATTACACGCTAAAACCCTAATTGAATGTTTCTCGAAGATGCTTCAAGAATTGGCTCAGTGATATTATAATTACCTGAGAACTGATTGTAGTGGAGGAGAGTGCTGACTTTGATACCTGGGTGCCAAGAATGAACACAACAAATTCTCTCCTCTGCCTCCTCTCCTCCATGGTATTTATTTAATAGGTGTTATTTGGTACACTCTGGAGAGACCAATTCTGCTGATGTGAAAGTCACGTGACTGCAGAGTTAAACAGGCAGTCACTGGGGGTGTCCTTTCCACCTGGAAAGCTGGCGATTCTTGAACTCTGAGTTTGTAGGAGGGATGCTATACCCTTCTAGCATCTGCCTGTGTCCTGCTAACATTGTTCCTTAAATCTGGTTGCCATAGTGACGATCTTGGACCAGGTGGTGAATAGAGGATGAGATGCAATAGATGGAAGAGAATAGGAAGGGAACCATGGTATTAAAACATGCCCCAGTAGGGCTGAAGAGATGGCACTTTGGTTGAGAGCACTAGGTGCTCTTCCAGACAACGCATGTTCAATTCCTAGCACCTATGTGTGGTTCATAACTACCTGTAAACCAAGTCTGAGGAGATCTGATGCCCTCTTCTGGACTCCATGGGCACTGTATATGTGTAAGGTACAGACATGCATGCAGGTAAAACACCCATATATACAGAATAAAAGTGAAATGAAAATAAAAGCCTACCCCCAATAGGACATTACCATAATAGACACTATCAGAAACAGACGCTTACTCAAGCCAGCAATAAAGGGAAACTGCAAAGGGAAGGGGCAGCAGCATCTCTACATGCTTCTTACGAACGTGGCAGGGGCACTGGCTGCCTCTGCATTATGTACCATGCCCTCAACTAGGTGGTTTTCCTGGGTGATCTCCTTCAACTCAAAACTTGGAATTTAATCTTGCTATCCACTGAGGCAGAGAGGCAATGTTCCCAAAGCTAATAGAGCTGGGATTCTCATAGATGGCATATACCTTAAATTAGCAAAAGCAAAATAATAATTCAAAATTGGAAATGTGGCTCATTTGGTAGGATGCTTACCTAGGGCATGAGGCCCTGGGTTCAATCTCTGGCATCTCGTAAAGGGGACGTGGTGGCATATGCCTGTAATCCTAACATTTGGGAAGTGGAGGCCTGAGGATTAAGAGTTCAAGGTCATTCTCCACTACGTGGAGAGTATGAGAACAGCTGGGCATTACACGACCCCAAAGCAATGCTCAAACTCAATATGCTCTGGAGAATTAGATGCATTAGATAAAGTTTTTCCTAGAGAACAACTAGGGAATGTGGAATTATCCAAACCTGTATCCTCTTCACCCCATTTGGGGCTATGCTCTCTAAAACTAAAAGTGCATGCCAAAAATATTGTACAAAAGTGTTCATCATATGATATGTTTAATACTTAAGGGAGATATACTCACCACCCAAAAATTGAGGCCTGATTATGCTATAAATTCAAACTAGAATGGAGTCTTTTGGATGATTTTCTTGTGCAGAAAAAAATACAGATGTGTTAGACAAAGGCAGAACAGAGCAGATACTGTGTAAACAGTGAACCAAAGTATCCATAATGCATTGCAATGTTGGCAAATTAGCCACAGCATGATGCAGTATTTGCATGTCATATCTTTGTTATTCACAAGTCTATAGGACTTCATTTATTTTTTTTCCTGAAGGGTACATGTATTGGGTTCAAGTTCCAGAAAGGAATTCTGAAGCCTCTGCACGGGAGTCTCATTGAGGGCTTGAAGGGAAGAGTGAGGAAAAGTAAAAGAACTGCAGCAATACTGTGAGAACAAAGAAGTGTAACCCCCAAAGCCTCTCCAAAAGCGTTTCCTGAAAAGAGAGGGCATCTCATGGTATCTAATGCCTCCTGAGATGGAAGCCTAGTGGCTGATCTCTTTGCTCTGCTTCTGGGTTGAACTGCGTAGGGCTCATCCATAAAAACTCCTCCAGATTTTTATTGAATGCTCATGACCACCCAGAGGACTGAGTCCTCTCATCTTTATAACCCTCAAGCCTCAACTACAGATATGCCTGCCCATCCATCTCAGCCTCAGCCACAGATATGCCTGCCCATCCATCTCAGCCTCAGCCACAGATATGCCTGCCCATCCGTCTCAGCCTCAGCCACAGATATGCCTGCCCATCTGTCTCAGCCTCAGCCACAGATATGCCTGCCCATCCATCTCATCAGCATCAGTCTTGCCGATATCACTCCCAACTTCTCTTTCTGCTCCTGCCTGAATGCTTCCGCTATTCACACACCCTCAACACCTTCCAAGACAGCCCCCTCCCCTCTCACCTTTGACTCTTCCTCCATTTAATGATTCTTCATGGGAAGACATTATTCAACGAGTCTTCATGGTATGACATTACTGCCCCCTCTTGGATTTCCTGCAGTGTTTAGAGGCTACTTGCTGTTTCTGCCAGCAGTTCACAGGCTTGTGTCTTTGTCCCCATGTGGCAAGGGATCTTAGTTTTCTGTACATCTCATCAGTGCTTCACAAAATTCACTGGAACCCAGCAAAGTATTCAGTTCATACTGTGAAGTTGCCACCTATGCCTCCCAAAAGATGGTGCTAATCTCTTTTAGCCACAGTTCCCTTAATTACAGCATTAGGCTTCTGAGCACAGTCTTGCAGTCAGACAGGTTTGAAGTAAATGTGCCCTCGCTCATCGTTCCTGATGTCAGGCAAATTTAGTCCATTTCTGAGTCCATTTCCTGGCTCACCAAGTAGAGCTATGCAAAATGCTCACAGGAGCATAGTCAGGACTGAAGGTACTCGCCCGCCCTTCTGGCTTCCAGCCGTGACTTGCCCGGGGTCGCTTTCCCAGCACTTGTCCTCAGTGCCACATCTTGATGTGCAGTCTCCTCTGTGTGCTTCCAAACCCTCTACATGGAGGACTTGTGTGGTGACACTGCTCTGTGCTGGGTGCTAGGATACCAGGGACCACACTGTTAGGGAATATTAGTTCAAGGCGCGTTGCTTTGGTTTATGCTGTACTTGTTTAACTCTGTGAATCTGTGATTCTTGGCCTGTCTAAAACATCTGATGGTCCTAATAAAGAGCTGAATGGCCAATAGCGAGGCAGGAGCAAGGATAAGGCAGGGCTGATAGGCAGAGAGTGTAGATAGAAGGAGAAATGAGGAAGAGAAGGAGCAAGAGAAGGAGAAGACACCAGGGGCCAGCCAACCAGCTACACAGCAAACCACAGAGAAAGAAGCAAAGTAAGGTATACAGAAATAGAGAAAGATAAAAGCCCAGATGCAAAAGGTAGACGGGATAATTTAAGATAAAAGGAGCTGGCCAGAAACAAGCCAAGCTAAGGCTAGGTATTCATAACTAAGAATAAGCCTCCATGTGTGATTTATTTAGGATCTGGGTGGCGCCCCCCCCAAAAAAGCCAAAAGTAAAAGACCACACAACACAGCACTTATCGTGTGGCTAACATGACCAGGGAAATGCATTTTTAATGTTATTTAATTCTAATGTAAATAGTAGCTAGTACCATCTGCATGGGTCCCATCGTTACTACGTGGTGGTCATGTGTCTCCTGCCAGACGGAGCTCTGTGATGCTCTCCAGAGCTGTGATGAGCACCACCACAGAAAAGCCACATCACCTGGCACACTGCCACGTTCCCAGCATGGCGGCTTTCAGCCTCTTCAGCATCAGCTTGTTCATCCTTGTATCCTTGAGCTTAGCCCAGCGTGCACTGAAGGTGCTCAGCAGTTCTTTGCTAATTGAGTTAATTGATTTTTTCTTAGAAATCAACCAGTCATCTAGTCCCAGATAATGTCAGTTGCCTAAGTGTATTTTAAAGGCTTTATTTTGTGTGTGTGTGTGTGTGTGTGTGTGTGTGTGTGTGTGTGTGTGTATGTACCATGGTGGATAGAAGCATCTGCCTGAACTCAAACCCTGTCTCCTCTACTTCTAGCTGTACAACTTCTAATGTGTCATCTTTTTGTCCCTCAGTGTACTGTTTTTTTCAAGACGGGGTTTCTCTGTGTAGCTCTGGCTATCCTGGAACTCACTCTGTAGACCAGGCTGNTGTGTGTGTGTGTGTGTGTGTGTGTGTATGTACCATGGTGGATAGAAGCATCTGCCTGAACTCAAACCCTGTCTCCTCTACTTCTAGCTGTACAACTTCTAATGTGTCATCTTTTTGTCCCTCAGTGTACTGTTTTTTTCAAGACGGGGTTTCTCTGTGTAGCTCTGGCTATCCTGGAACTCACTCTGTAGACCAGGCTGTCCTTGAACTCACAGAGATTTGCCTGCCTCTGCCTCACGAGTGCAGGGATTAAAGGCAAATACCATCACGCCTGATTAGTATATTGCTTTATAATTTGGGGACATTAGTGGCTATGTTTTGTCAAAAGATGACATGTGTGGAGGACACCAACTGTCATTTTATAGAAAATATGATACATTGTACATATAACCGTTAAATTTAACTGTTAAATATGTGAAAGTATACCCCAAAAATCCACCAGCAAAGTTTAGAATATAAAAACTCCAGCTAGGAAATTAAGATAGGGAATTACTAAGTTATTAGTGAAAAAACTTCAAGGGTCAAAACCTTACAATTAGAGGAGGAATCTGGTCTTATTGCTGTTTATAGTAGGTGCAGACTCTCAAGTGAAGAAGGATGCTGGCACTTGGGTGCTGATGTGAACTCGGCTGCAGCTGCCCTCACTTTGCATGGACTGGCTCTCGGGTGGTTTTTAGCAGATAAAGCCCCCACTTCAGATTCTGTGCTTTCTAAAAAATATGTGATTTTTAATTATATATATGTGTGTCTGGAGGGAGTAGGGAACGTGTGCACAAGTGTGCATGTGTGTGTGCGTGCATGCGTGCGTGTTTGTGTGTATGTGTGTGTAAAGGTACCAGCAGAGGCTCTGAATTCCCTGGAACTGGAGTTAAAAGGTGATTGAGTGATATCCAATGTGGATGCTGGGAACCAAACTCCAGGCCTCTGACAAAACAGGAAAAGTTCTTAACCACTGAGCCATCTCCTTCCAGCCAGACTCTATTTACAAGATGCTGGTCCATCAAGCACAAGATTGCATTATGAGGAACAGCTGAGGAAAAGCCACCCTTTCTTCATGCAGGAGTAAGAATGTGAAGTAGGGGTGTAGTGGGGGATATGGAGCAGCTGCAAGAACCCCTGAGGATATCAGCCTTCTAAGGTCTCATCATGATGTGACATTCCTAGGCACCCAACTTTATCTTTAACATCAGCCCCAATTTGGTGTTCCGAGTTGTGATAAGCTGTTTCTATAGTGTGTTTTAGAAGTATGTTTTAACTCCCTTCTATTTTATAAAATTAAGCCAAATAAGCAGGGCATACATATAGATTAGATGAATGGATAGATAGATAGATAGATGATGGATGGATGTTTGTCTGGACAGATGGAGAGACAGAAAGACAGATAGATCTCACTGCAAAACCAGTATCACCTCCATAAAATTAACTCTGCTTTGGTTCATCTACTCTGCTAATTCTGATCCTAGGGTTATCACCTCCCTGTGGCTGACCATATCAATCTTGCTTTGTTTCCTGGCTTTAATTCATGCTTGCTAAAATCCACCTGCCACATCCTGTCCAGCAGGACCTTTCAAACGACGGATAATCAGATCCTGTCCTGCTCCTTTGGCTCTTCTGAAGGCACTGTCTTAGGATAAAGATGAAAGTCCTTGCTTTGGCCTTCCACAAGGCAGAAACAGTTCAGTCCCTGTGTGGCCTAACCACAAGGCAGAAACAATTCAGTTGCTCCTGAGTATTCCAGACACACCCGTCTTTCCTTTTTGTTTCATGAACATGTTGAATTTGTTTTTTATGCTCAGAGCCAATAAACTTTCCGCTAGGAAGCCCCTTAACTTGGACTTCCTCATGGCTGTCTTCTTTTCATAGAAATCTTAGCTTCTATATTGTCTCATTCAAGCACATTCTCTCTCCCTCCCTCCATCCCTCTCTCCCTCTCTCCCCTGTCTCTTCCTCCATCTCTCTCATTATATGAGATATGCATACCAAGTGAAGGGTTCAGAACAGAGCCTTAGAAGTCTTTGGCCTGCCGTATTTCCTGTGTTACTTCCCATTATTATCGTTTATCTAGCTTCACCCTGCGCTTTCATGCCTATTCTCTCCATTGATTGGTTGATTGGTCTATTCCATAAGAACAAGGGTTTTGGCTTCTCCCTATATGTATGTATCTCTAGCTCTCAGAACAAAGCCTGATACTTGGTCAGTAACCACTGTTGAGAGGATAAACTAACTAGACCAAAACACATGATACAAGGAAAACAAAAGACTAGAAGCTAGCCATTGAGAGCTGAGCAGTGACCTCCTTGGAAGATGTTTGTTGTTGTTTTCTTTAACTTCCTATATAAATATGAATTTGTATATAAATACTTTTGTTTACAAAGATAATGTGGGTTTTTAAATTTTCAGAAGAGTTTAACTTCAGCAAAAGCTCATACTGACAAGAAATGTCAGTTGACCAATTTCTGTAGGCAGACAAGTTGCTGATCGCAATCTCCAGATCTGTATACATGTGGTCCTCAACCAGAAGTTCTGTGACATTCCTCCAAATTCTCAGCAGTTAAGTCCAGAAGTACAGCTAGTTGGAATGCAGGTCTACCAGTGAAAGTCCTTGGGGGAGATCTGACCTGCCTCATTCCATTCCATGCAGGGTGTGGTCCTGTGCCCTGTGACCAGGTAAGGCCTCTTTACCTCCAGCTCCTTCAGTCCGCGGCCCCAGCCACTGTGGAGGTCAGCCAAGGTCAGGGCTGCAGGGAGAATGACTCACACACAGCTCAGAGCTCTCCACTGGGCAGATTGGAGTCTGATGACCACTGTGATTTTCCAGACTCAACTCCCACGACCTGCATGCAGTTCACGCGCTGAAACATTGGGTCGAAAAGAAAACCCAAAATAGACACCGAAGGATGTTCAGTATTTAGAAAAAAGGAAACATCTAACGCTTGGGCGGTTTCTGTGGTTCTGGTTCCACGTATATTGTGAAAGCTAGGAAACCTCCTAAGACTTAGGCAAAGGCGAAACAATGATAAAAACTACTATGAAATATTACAGGCACACAAGTCTTAACAATAATACAATAAATAACTACAATGCTGGGCAGACTTGATAAGATTTTTAAAAATATTTCACTTCCTTCAGGAATTCTTAACGGAAAGAACCAAACCAACAAAATATTATATACAGTATGGGTTCCAATTCTGTCCCCCCTCCCCTCCCACCAATGACAATCAGAAATAAGCCATGATTCACTCTTCTTATTTTTATGTTACTTTTGTTTTTCACTTTGTACAACGCAAGGGTTTTTATTATGACATTTTAATATGGATATTTAATTCAATCACATTCACTTTTTTATTCTTTCTCAACTCTCTTCTCCCTTCCTTCCTCCCACAGCCCTAATAGTCTTCTCATGTTCATGTCTTCCCCAGTAAATCACATATATGAGAGGAAACATTTATTATTTATCTTTGTGGGTCTGGCTTATTTTACTTAACATGGTAACTTCTAGTGCCAAGCATTCTTTCTGAAAAACAAACCAAGAAAACCTAATTTCATTCTTGCTTCTTCATGCATACTATCCAGGTGCACACCAAGTCAATTTAGTCTTTATTGTCTCAGATTAGCTAAGCGTGTGCCTCATAGAATCCAGTTTCTCCAACAAGGAGGAGGGAATCCCAGCATTTCCCCAAAGCAACCTTCACCTTGTCACGTTTGGCTTTGACATATGACTTCATCGGAGAGGATCTGAAGAATTATCCCAGGCTAGACTCCATGCAGAGAATATTGAGAGCACTGTAAGCAGAGGCCCCTGGCTTCACTCTTGGTAAACGGAGTCAAGAGGAGGCTTCAGTGGGTTTCATCTTTTGTTTATATCCAAGACAGCAGAGAAAGAAAAAGGTGACTCTAGGCCAGTGTAGTCTTGTGTGTCTGGAAGAAAGGCGGGGCAGGGAAGAAGTTTTGCTGGGAATGAGCCTGCAGGCTGGAGAAGCTGCTGAGTAGGTAGGTACCTGTACAAATGAGTGGAAACTCCCAACCCAGCAGAGACCAGCTAGCTGACAACCGGAACTGAGATTAGGCCCCAGCAGAATGATTTGCAGAGTGGATAAAAGGTAAAAGAGAGAGAGAAGCCTGAGACGATCCTTGAGAAACAATCAAATAATCAGTACCAGTTAGTATGCCAGATGCTTTCATACTTCATCCTTAATCCCCATTCTAACCTCCCAGAGAGATACCAACTTCCTAAAGAAGCATTCTTCATCCCTCACTAGAGAGGCAAAGGCAGCGACTCCCAGAGTCCTAGTGTGGCCTCCTCTGTCTGGCTTCAAACAACAGATGCCTTCAGTTAGACCTGTTTGCTTCTCAATTTGTGCCAGAATATTCCCTCATTCAGACAGCCAGGTACTACCCACTACCTGTTAAACTGCAAGCCAGAAGCAGCTCTTATTTGTCAGTGGTGGGGAGAGAGCCCTCTATCTGCGTTCTGAGACCCATTGGTTCTCTCAAAGTCCTCCTTTTAGGACTGTTAGTGCCCCTCCAGTCCATCAGTGCTGTATTTGAATGTGATCTTCTATCCTGCCTGGGGAGGGCCAACTCTCCCGACTGAAGCATGAATTCATAAGCGAGATCCAAAAGCTGTCCTGAGGTGGGTCACCTCTGCCACTTACACCAAATGAAGGCAAGAACAAAGAAGTGCATGCTAGGTGCTGTTGTCTGCTATTTAGATTTATAACTACTTGTCACCAACTGGGAAAATGAGAAGAAAGAATCTTAGCTCTTCTGGTGGCAGGAATGCTGCCATGGTTTATGGTAGTGCAGGAGGATGCGTGTGGATCGCCACAGCATTATCACCCAGGTTTTGGCCCATGTGGAGAAACTCAAGTGACATTTGAAATTATGAAAAGTATTTTACTAACCAGATATGTAATCTTTCTGGAGTTCAATTTTTGAAGATTCTTCTTCACCCTCATGCCTTTTTGCAGAACAAATATAAAGACAAGGCCTTCAAAGATAGGCTTTTGAGGTGAGGTGTTTTTTTCCTTCTATCTTAACCAGTCCACCCACGTGCCTCCATTAGGAGGAAAACCACAGATTCAGCATTAGTATAATACATGGTAATGACACTGTATGTGGCCACCATTCTCAGGAGCTAGGGTCCATGGACCAGACACCTCTGCATCACTAGAGACTTCATCAGAAATACAGACACTCAGACCCTACTTCAGGCCAATCAAATCAGAGACTGCATCTTAGCAGGTGCTATGTGTGCAAATGAAATTAAAGAGGCACTGGAGTAGAAATTAATTATGGAAAGTTCCAGAAATGCACAAGATATTTAAAGAATCTAATTTGGGCCTCAAGGATGAGCCTAGCTTTATAGTAGGGGAGGGGGAAAAACTAAAGTGAAAACAAAGTCCAGAGAGAGGAGAGTGTCTCAGATATCCACTGGCAAGCTGCCAGGATAGTGTGTTGGGGAAAGGGCGTTTCTTGCCATTGTGTGGATTCCCTAAACAACTATCAATATATCTGGCAGTGGACTGATTCTCTCATCCTGACAAGTATTTCCAAAGTGGTGGGATCAGTGATTTACACTGCCATCTGCCATGCCTGGTCATCACAAGCATCTTCAACATAACCAAGGGCATCCATGTGGTTCTAAAACTCTGAGGGAGATTTTATTTTACAGATAAACTGCTCCTGCAAATGGGACACATACAGAAACAATTTAGGAAGAGACTGGCACCAGAAACTCAGTTTCTTCAGAAGCGTGGGTTGGGATAGCTCTCATAGATTTATTTTCTGTTTGAACCAGAGTCGTCTACTTCTCAACTGCCCCTCTGGGACATTACTCACACACATACACACACATACACAGGCTATAGATAGCGTGAAAGCATGCACTACCCATTCCCCCAAATTGTCAGCATGTTGCATCCCTTACATGGCATCACCAGCCACCATGTTAATGGGGAGAATCCTGGGAATCACTCCCAATTCCTTGATTCCCCCATGCCTACCATCTCCCCACATCTACTGAAGAAAAGAGTCACGTCAGCTACAGCTCTGAAGAATCTCCTTGGGCTCTAATTGTCTCTGTACTCCAATGTCGCCATCTCAGTCTTGCTCATCATCATCTTTTGCCCAGGGCTCAGGCACCTAGTTGACCCACCTCTTCTGGTCTTATTTCAGCTTTCATTTACCCTTGGAAAGCAAAGGCAACATTAAGTTACATTTATCCATTCACCTTTGAAAAGCAATGACAAGATTAAACTACATCACCTCTTCCCAGGGTAAATTCTATCCACTGAACTTCAGGAAATATTATGTCTTGCCAACCTGCCTTCTCCATCCTAATGAAAACAGGCTCTCTCTCTGATGCTCCTTGCTACCTGTTCTCGTCACAGTGTTTATTACAAAATTTAAAGCTATTTGTGTATTTTGGCATACATGTGTGCATGTGCATCTCACAGTGGAGCTCACAGTGGGTTCCAGGGATTGAACCCAGGTCATCAGGCTTGGAAGCAAGCACTTTTGCCAGCTGTGCCAGCACTCGAACACACTTTGGTTTAATTTTTTTCTCTTATTTTCTGAGTTGTCCTTGCATAGATGTGCGTTCCAATGAAGGGAAGGGGTTATTTCCCTTAAATGTTGCTGCTTGCCCAATTATTTTCACAGTGCTGACTAAGATTCAATACATAATGAGAACCTGAACTTCAAAATTACACAGGTTTACTGTGCATGTTCCAACACTGGTTTGGGATTTTTCTAAAGCCCTTAAATGCTGGAGAGATGCATTTCTGGGCAAGGTAGTTTTGATTCTGTCTCCCATTCAACCTTTACCAGTGTGATCTAATTATGAGAATTCTATAGCATCATGATTTCCTCGTGAGCTAATGTGACCTGCTGGTATTATTTTTTTCATGTATGGTAGATTAGGTGATGGTTCAGATAAATCACACCAGGCGATTTCTTCTAAATCCTTCATCTGTCCAAAAGGCAACCCTAAGAATGGCATAGGTTTTTCATCCCTTATGTAATTGCTCTGTTGAAGATTTAGTGTGGATAGGCATTTTAGTTCTTGATTTAACAAGCCATTCATATTTACTTGAAAGCCGAATTGCACACACCTGATTCTTGGAAATGGAACGTTCAAGTATTAAAGCTATAAAGTCATAGATTTGTTTTGCCCCTGGGATTCAAACCATGCATTCAAACTAGCCTGAAAGATTTGAGCTGGACTCTACAGAATGGGCCACAGACAAATTTGCATAGCATTGCAGGTTTGGGGCCATTTCTCTGGTGAATTACATGATTCATGATGAAGCACATGATCCTGTGTCCATGCCATTGCTGAGCAACAAGTGGCCTTGCCTATCCTATTTTTCATTGCTCCATGATTTTTATCTGACTCCTCTATTTTGTCTTTCTCGGTGTCCTCTTTTGGAG
>LOJH01003569.1:0-28737 GCA_001685095.1 Ellobius talpinus | reverse complement strand
TTCTCTGCTTCCTGCCCAAGGCTTATTTCAGGATAAACCCTTCAGACCACTGTTGCCAATATACACAATCAGGACGCATTGTTCCACAGAGTTTCCTACAGTGTCAGTGTCTCTGGCACTGAGCTAGACAGGAAGTTTCTCCTTTATCTCAGACTTGGTTGTGATGCCAAATACTCAGAGTTAAGAACTGAGAGGCACTTGATGTGGGCAGAAATTCCAGGCTTGATAGCTCGAGAGACATCTGAGGAGTATCTAGAATCCTGACTATCACTGTTCACTTTTGCCTCCCTATAGCCCCAGTTAAGCTTGGGTTGGCCATGGATGGAGCAGAGGGATGGAAGTCCATGCTGCTTCTCACTGGGTGCTAGACTGGGCCAGGCCACTGGCAAGTCTTTGAGATTCTGTTTTCCCTGTATGGGAAGGGACTGGAAAAGGTGGTCTTAGAGTCTCCCTATTCTCAGACACTGCCACTCATTTACATGTAGTGACTGTCTAGGCTCAGGGGTTCAGCAGTCATTTCCTGCCTGGTGCCAGGGTGGATTTCCTTTCATGCCCCATCACTCGGCACCCGGATCTGTCACCACTTTGGTGTGCTGATTCTCATATATAAATTCCCAGGTAATTTCAGATCTGTGCCTGCCATTTCTATTTTATTTCTTTTGCCTTCATGGCCATTTGCATTCTATTACAGAAGTAATTTAGAAAATTACATTACTATTCTAATAGTTAGTGGACCCCAGATTATACTCTTTCTTAAAGTGTCTTTTTAAAAATATATGTGAAATATTTTGGTCTATGTCAAAGAGTGAGTATGTTATACTTGTTAGTTAAGAAATTTCCTTTCTCAATTTACCTGTTTGTCCTCCTTGGTCACTTCTGACCTGTACTAAATTGGTCCAGGACAGAGCATAAAGCAACATTTTTTTCTCCCTCAAAACAGATAATCACAAATCCTTATGAGTTTCTGATACTTAGGGGATGTGAAAACAAATGAACATCTCCTGGCTTTTGACCTTGGAAGATAAATTCCTGGAATGCCTCCAGAATAAAGATTGGGCAAAAGATGTATCAGGAAAGACTGTTTAGGAAGTAAGTTCTTAGAAGAAAGGTGAATGCCTCCTCATCAAATGGGAAATGAAGCACAGAGGGGCACCTCTCTAAACCCAGAGATGCAGCTTCCTGCTGTGGCAGGCACAAGCCCCCAAGGCAGCCTAGGTCTATGGATGACTTTAAAGTTTGTCGCCTGCCCTAAATCACTTGCCCAGGTCTGGACTGTTTCTTAGCAAGTCCTTGTCCCCATATGGTGCTTCAGTTGTCACAGTATTTCCTATTAGAGCCATACTCTACTAATGCTCTCAGAATCGCTATCAAGTTCATCTGCATATACCATTTGTAACATCCATATTCTTCCATTTTCAAACTGAAAAGGCATAGGTGTACTGTCAGTCTTGTTGATGCTCAGTACAGCACAGATGGTGGGCAAAAGCCTCTCTGCAATGCTGTGGGGTCGGGTGAAAAGGATCTGAAATTACAGAAAATTCAGGCACAAAAATTCTTAACAAAATTTCAAAATGATTGTGTCCTGGTAGATATAACTCAGCACTTATAACAAAAACATATTTTAAAACTGAAAGAACAGAGCTCATCCACGTGCACTAGAATACGTTAAGGCCGAAAATTGGTTTTTCCACACACGCCAGCTGTTCTAGAAATGGAATTCTAAAATACAGCTGCAGATTGGTGACCCCAGGAGACAAACTCCAGGGCAGAGGCTTGAATGTAGCACCCCCACCTCTGCTGGGGTGAAAGAGAAAAGCTGATGTGTGAAACGGTCACAGCAAAAGCTCTAAACCACCTCACAGATGGCAGCTCTGGACCCGAGATAGCTCTTCATAATCATCATAGGGAGGAGACACCATGGAACAGACAAACCACTAGAGGCAGCCCATCCCCAAACATGATTAAAAACCCAGAGATTCAGATCCTTAGCAAGGACACTTCCTGAAGGGGACTCACTGAGAGCCTCACTCCAGGATTCTAGGTTACTCAGAGAGTTCATGTGTGGATCCTAAAGTGTACTATCTGGGGATGTACATCAGCCTTTGACAAAGTCATCTTTAGACATGTGATGCTGTTCCACTGCCCATCCCATCTTTACTTTATATTTTTAATTAAACAGAATTGCTAAGCCATTTTTTTAATTGTCTTTTAATCAACTCCACCAAAAGGCACCACCTTCACCATTTCTGGAAATCTGGACATGTAGTAAAGACATAGCACTCCATGTTCATTCCCTGTGGAGACTTCATATTCTCGTCTTTTCTTTTTTCCAAAACGACACGTGCTATCTTAAATTAAATCACAGATTGTTCACTACCATGGGTGTGCTCCACAACTGTCAAACAGTGGATCTGATGTTCTTTTCACAGTGATGTCTACCCTTCAGTACCCATTTTCTTTATTCCAGAATTGAAAGGGTAGACACAGCTAACCTAGTCAGTGTGGCCTTATTCTGGGTCTGAGTTTTCTCAAGTGTGCATAATAGGATTGTGGATAGCTCACACCTGTACTTTCTGTAGCTGGTGCTGTTTTACTTTCTTACCTCTGTGATGCACTGCACTTCAAAGACATACTTTAAGTACCTTGAAAAATCCTCCAAGTCATCCAAAGTATTAATGCAATATTTATGAAACAGAATATAAGATATAAGATATGTCTTTATACTGACTGCACCAGCAGCCTTAGCAACAACACACATGTCTTTCTACACCTGTTTCCATAATTGATACATATCAGTTTAGAAACTTGATAGAATTAGTGTTTTAACAAATTTGAATTGATATAGTCTTGTATGTCTACCAATGAGGATCTAGTCCGAGAAATAATTTGTAAGCAATTTCATCATTGTGTCAATATTGCAGAGTGTAGCTACACACCGCATGTAGTACCAGCTTAGTATACACAACAAGCTTTATGGTTTCTGCCTTTATATATGAAGTCTATCATTGACTTGAAAGTAACTGTGTGATACATGACTGCAACTCACAATATTTTCATGGAGAGTGCAGCCATGTGCATATATGAACAGGTCTATACACAAATCAGTTTGCCTCTGGCTTTGAACAAGGTCTAGGTTTAAAGGAGTTTGGCAGGGAAATGAAAAGGTATTAGTCAACCATGAAACACATAGCTGGACCAAAGCTTTCAATTAAAAGCCTTTCAAGCCTCTGGATATAAGTAACCCAGGTTTATAATTTTTCTTTCTACTTATACTAAATATATAAAAATCATTATCTTGTTCCTCTAGAGAAGAGCACAGAGAATTCTGAGGGCATAGAAGGAAGCCTCTAGATTATTAACCATTAGTACATTCTGGTCTTCTTGATAGCATAAGTAAAGGCATTATTAAAAACAACTTAAAATAAGTGCATATTCACAAACTGAAGGAAATTAAGTTTGCAAATGAGCCCGATTAAGATGTAAGTGGCTTTTGCCATATGGCTCTGTGTAGGGCATCTTTGACCTCCTTATTCCGCAGACTGTACACTAAAGGGTTCAGTAGGGGGGTGATAAGTGTGTAAGTCACTGAGATGAGTCTGTCCTGCCCAAGCAAGCTCTGGGACTTAGGCTTCAGGTAGATGATTGCAGTGCAGCCATAGTGGATGATGACCACTGTGAGGTGGGAGGCACAGGTGGCAAAAGCTTTCTTCCGACCTTCAGCTGAGGCAATCTTAAGGATGGTGGAAATGATCACAATGTAGGAGATGAAGACCACACCCATGGGTAGAATAAGGACACAGACACTGACAACCAAGTTGATAATCTCATTGATAGTGGTATTTGTGCAGGCCAGCTTCAGCAGAGGTCTCACATCACAGAAGAAGTGGGGAATAACAAAGCTGTCACAGAAGGGTAGGCTAAACACTGATGTAACTTGGACAATAGCCATGCCTAGGCCAGTTCCCAGTGACACAGCTGCCAAGTGGACACAAGACTTCCTACCCATGATGACTGAATACCTTAGGGGGTTGCAGATGGCCACATAACGGTCGTATCCCATGACCATGAGTAGGAAACAATTGTTGATTCCAAAAGTTAGATAAAAGAAGATCTGGACCACACAGTCTCGGAAAGCAATTGTGTGGTAAGGATTGAGGAGGTCAGAAAGCATCCGTGGTATAATGGTCACGGTATAGCAGGTATCAGAGATGGACAATATGGCTAGGAAGAAGTACATGGGAGTGTGGAGATGATTATCCAGGTGAATAATAGTCACAATGATCACGTTGCCAGACAGAGTCAGAAAGTATAATGTTAGAAAAACAACAAAAAAAGCAAGTCTGTGCTGCCAACCAAAGCTGGAGAAACCTTCAAAGAGGAACTCTGCTACAAAGGTTGCATTTGACTTTAACATTGAGACTAGTGTATACTTCAGGGAGCTAGGGGAAGAACAGAAAGCTGTGATGGGTCAAACATGAACCAGAGTCGGCTGGACCAAGGCCTTCAGAGAAGAATGTGTCCACCCTGGGCAAGGCTGGAAAGCCCAGAGTCTCAAGGCTCAGCTACTAGAGAAATGCTCACGTTTCCTCTCTGTGCTACCTTTCCTTTGGGACTGCAGAACTTTTCAACATGACCATGAGATTCAGAGCACAGATGGAGACAAAAAAAACCAAGTAGATCAAAATTAAAAGAGAGTTGTATGTTAGTCCTAGTTTAACTCCTATAAAATTTCTACCACAGTTTTCAACAGTGATTATGCTTTGTTTATATTCCATCAACAGTGCTCAAGGCTTCCATTCATTCAAATATTTTCTAATACTTGTACATATTAAAAATATTTATTTATTATTATTCACAAATTCATACATACTTATAATTTGTTTTATATACATCTTAATTTTTAGGATGTTACATATAATTGTATATTTTAATTTTATTTTTCAAAATTAGTGATGTTAAATGATTTTTTGTTTGCTTACTTAAATTAAATCACAAACCTAAAGTGTTAGCTTTACTTTCATATTTATTATAGTGCTATGCATAATAGACAATCTAGAGAAACAAACCAGGTGTCTGTAGACAAAAAAATGACTAAAAAAATTAATATTTGAAATAGGTTCTTGTGGTGCACTTGGAAGGCAGAGACAAGCTGATCTCTGAGTTCAAGACCAGCTTGGTCTACAGAATGAGTTCCAGGACAGACAGGTCTGCACAGAGAAATCCTGTCTCAAAACAAAACAAAACAAAACAAAAACAAATGACATTTAGGTAATAGGGTATAGTTCATTCTGAAAGTAAGGAATTCTGAAATTTGTAGCAATGAAGATTCATCTAAAGTATATCAATCAAGTGAAACAAACAGGACAGAGGTGGACAATTTGTGTAAGTTAATTAATGTATTCAAAATAATATAGGGTAAATTAGCATTATCAGTGATTATCAGTATCCAGAGTAGAGAAATTGGAAAATTATTAAACAACTATAACATTTCAGTATGCAATGTGAATTACTTCTTAAGATTTTTCTATATAACATAATGACTATGTTAATAACATTGTGCTACAAATTTTAAAGTTTTGAGAAGGTAGAACACACAATAAAGCATTTTGACCATCAAGAGAATGTTTGAAGTTCAAGGATATGTCTTTTGCATAATTGTGGTATCCACACCTAACTGCTATATTTTTTTTCAATATTCATGGTTTATTGCATATCAATTATGCTTCAGGATAATTGCCTTAAGAAATAAAGAGAAGGTGCTAGCAAGATGATCCAGTGATGAAATTCCAAGCCTGAAGCTTGGTCCCAGTACCCACATGGTGGAACTCCCAGAAGTTGTCTTTTAATATCTACACGCACACCATCATGTGCATGTGTGCATCACACATGTACACATATGCATGCACATGTGCGCATACACACAAATAAAAAATGAAATATAACTATTTCTAAATAAACTACTTGACCTCGAGAGAACTAGATCTAGGTCAAAAGCAAGTATGATACTTGATGTGAAAAGCTCTATCTGGGAGAAAAGACACCAGCAATTTAGTAAAAGATAAAAATAAAAATGTGTAAAACTAATATTCTTTCTACATTTCACCTAATACCCCATGCTGGATACATTCCCTAGGAGTTCTCTACCTCAGAACCCTGGTCTAGGCTTAGACATTGCCTCTCTAGCCCTGGCATCTATCTACCCATGTCATCCTCAAAGATCCTAAAAAGAAGCAAAGCCACCACCTAGTTTTCCTACAGAACCTGTAATAGTTGTTCTCTGGCATCTGAAAAATGACTTCAGAGTGTTTCAGTACATGTATTCTGCCACTTCCTAGAATTCTAGCCAAAGGAAAGAAAAGGGATAAAATGAACTGAGAATCTTCGATTAGGCTTTCCTATGTGGAAGCAACGAGAAAATTTATTTAAACAAAGAAGGAAATGAAGTTCTATGATTTGCTTTATTTCTCCACATCCCACACAATGTCAGGAATAAAAAGAAACTGGATCATCTACCTGTTGCCTTCCCCAAGGTGATGTCAGAACAGGAGGTTATAATAGGACAGAAATATCCTCCCATTTTTTTTTTTTTACCAGGTTTAGCCTTTACTTCCATCCGGAAAGGTGAGGGTCCATTTAATTGCTTTTCTGCCTCTACACACTGCCCTAATGGCACAGTTTTCTGAAACACCCCAGTCTTCCCTCTCCTTCCCACTTCCCACTAGCACTCCACACCTGAGGCCCATCATCCTGTCCTGTATCACTGCAACTGTTTCTCTATCCACGTTGCACGTTCCAGTTGAGTTGATCATTGTCCACACTTCTACATGAATGCTGTAATCATGTTTTCATGAAAAACTACTCGTAGCACACTCCTGCATAAATTTATTCAATCACTTCAAAGTTTTAACCACAATGTTCAAAATTCCCTTGCAAACTGATTATAGTAATAGAGCACAGGGCTACCACGAATCAAACAGTTTAATGCAGATGAAGAATTTAATCTGGTGCTTGACAAACAGGAAGCCCACGATAAATAGTCATTTTATTAGTAGTTATTCCTTTCTGTTTGACAACATAGCCAGTTGAAATTCAATTACACCTTTCTGTACTTGTAAACAATCCTTTGAATACTTCAAACCTGATTTTATAAATTTTCTAATTTCCCCATCTCATTCGCCTTTGAAATCTTTCTGGAGGTACATTGAGAAGAATCACAAATAGCTATATGAACTGCCCCATCATGGGTATGGATTAGGTAAAACACATTTTTTTAATTTTGTGTCTAACTGTCTGCTTATGATGCCCAAAATTTTACTTCATGGTGCTTGCTTATCCAACTATTGTAACTGGAATCAGTGGGCAGTTTCATCAGGATCCTTGTCTGGTATGCAACTGATAATTTGGAGGAGACTCCTTTACAAGTTTCCATTATACCAGCATACATTAAAATTCATGCTCGTTATTCTTAGAACTTAATTTCATTTCAGTGAATGAAAGGCATTTTTCATGCCTGTACTTTTATGCTCATGGCCTGGAATTTTTTTTCCTGCCTTCTCTAGTGTACTTATTCAAAGTTATTAATTGCCTAATAGTTTCTCTCCCGTTACCATTATGTGATTGCCTCTTAAACAAAGAAGAGTAACTTAGAGACATTGACAGGAATAGAGGTACTCATCTAGGCATTGGGCACGTAAGGAAGGAAGACAGGATGAGAAATGGTAAAGTAGGGAGTAGCAAATGGATGGAAAGCACAAGGTTCAGGGAATGCTCTAGTTTAGAGGGATTTTTATTGCCTTTCTTTTCTATCAGGTAGATGGCATAAAAGTTAGTACCAAGTCTTGTCTCTGGACAAATTCTGGATGAGTGTATTGTTTATGTTGTTTTAGAGAAGGGAATATATATACTGATGCATTTTCTGAATGCTTCAACAATCCCCTTTGCATATTACTTTGCTGAAACCAAACTTTGCTTGGTTACCTTCAGGAAAACCATGTCTTTAACATACAATGTATTCAATGGTTGAAAGTATAAGAACAGTGATAGTGGAGGAGAAACACAATCAAGATGGTCTTTGAGCTCACAAAACTTATGTTCCTGAACTGCCTTGGACAACAGACTTAATGCAAAGCCCTTCAAGTATTTTATTCCCTCTTTACCATATTATACAATATATTCATTTGTATTCTATACAGACCCATATAAGCCATATGAGAGGCCATGATCACCTTCTTTTATAGACTGCCACTGGAATGGAGATGTGACAACTGATTGTTTCTTGTAAGTGTTCCCCCTCTTAACAGAAAATAAATTAAGACTCACCAGGTAGTTAGCTTTTTAGATCTTCTAGAAAGCTGTGTTCAAGCCCAATTCCCATCCATCATTCTGAAATCTTTATCATCTATAATAATATATTATAGATTGTTTTACTAACAGATACAAAAATGTTCCTAAAATTTTTGTCAAGGCTCTTTTTAAAAATATCTAAAACCTACCAGTTATTCAACTTTAGTTTACTTAGCAAAAACAATTATATATTACCCAAAACACAGAATTTTGTTACAGTTGCTAAGGTTTTAGGAACCCCTGGTTTGTTAGCAGCTGACAAACCTCCAAGAAACCACACATGAAAAAGTGGCTACTTCAGAGGAGAGAAACAATACCAGTCATCCTGTGTATGAGACCAAAACTAAAGACTAAGTTTCTTCAGGTTTTCTAGTCCTACCCACAGTGACCTTGTCTGTATCATAAAGCAGTAACTCTAAAGGGGAGGAAGGTAATAAAGCTCAAAACTTCTGCCGGTATCCTGGGTATCTTTCTCCCAAATAACCCCTTTTACTCCCTAATGATTAATGGAAGAAAATGAGCTGTGAACAGTATGGTGCCTTGAGACCTCCCTACTGAAGCAGTTCATTATCTAACCCTGACACTCGCCCTTGGGAGAAGAGAGCTAGTTGAGTTATTAGAAGCCATCTCTCTGGTTAAAAGGTTAATTTTCCGTCTTGGACTGGATCAGCATCCTGTTGAGATCTAGGCTATGTTTTCTGTTCATTTCTCCAATGCCAACAGAAGGGATCTTATAGCCTGGTGAATTATAAGAAGAGAGCAGAAGCAGCTATCAAATAGAGTTTGAGCAAGGATCTTTAGAGTCAGACATACACAGGGATGATTTCTGGTACTTTGACACTTGAAACCACTTTAAGGTGTCTAGGTGGAAGGAAACATCAATCCTGTCCCAGAACCTGTTGTGTGAACTTTTAAACTTTTAAATTGATATTTCTCATCTCTGCTCCAATCACCTCATACTCTACACTCATTCTGAAGCCTTAACTCAAGTTGGCCCCAAACCTGAGCCTCACTGGTTATCTTTCCTACACTTCAATCATTTGATTTCCCATAGCCCAAATAGGTATTAATCTACAATTTTGAAATAAACAAAATAAGGACTCATTTTCACATTTGTGAGACTGTTTAGATTCCAACACATTCAACTTTGATCACTCAGTATTCTTATAATTGGATTGTTTAAGCAATAATTACTAAGCCTTTTCATTTGTTCTCATGAAGTGCTACATATTAAGCTTTGCAGGATACATACACTCATTCATCATATCCCCCAAATCCTTACTTAGAACATATTTATACCTGCTTTCCATGGCATGATCTTTTTTTCTCTGGGGGCATTGAGCTGATAATTAAAAAACCAGCACTCATCCAGACCTTTGTTTATTCATCTCTTAGTAACAACATCATAAAATAAAATGACTCTGGTTCTCTGCCAGATTTTGTGTCCCACTCCGGGTTCTTCCCATTGTTTTACATCACCTCACACTAACGCAAGAAGTGTGTATGTATGTGTGTGTGTGTGTGTGTGTGTGTGTGTATGTCTGCGTGTGTTTAAGAAACTGCGTTCAGTGAGAGAGCTAGAGTTATTGATTCTTTACCAGGGTTCTTTTCAGCCTTCCACTCCTTATTTCTTTATATAATCAATTCTACTGCATCCCTAAAACAATGCTATCATCATGGAGTGATATAGAGATGATTACATTCTTTAAGAATCAAGCATTTAGAAAGGAGGGATGTAAATAAATGTGTTTGTCTGATATTCAACTCTCTGTGGTTTCTTTGAGGAACTGTCATTTGGTGTTTGTAGTCTTTGGTCAAAAGAACCCAGAAACTGGCAGAGCATCTGCAGTCCCCATATGTGCTTATACATGGAAGAGTCAGTGGAAATAAATTAACCCTCACAAATATTGAAACTAGATCCAAGTTAGCTTAGTCCCCAGTTAAATAAATAGGCTCTTGTCCCTACTACCACCTGCCAGGGAGTACAATAAAATCCCTACTACAGAAAGATAATGTAATCTAGAGCTTCAATTTGTCTTTATRATTTATTCATACAAAGCAAGAGTAAGGAACTGTGGCCTGCCAGTTGATGGGACCAACATCTGTTTGTGTACAGATTACAAGATGTAAAAGAATTCAGAATTTAAAATCAATCAATAACAAACAAAAGGAAAGATATTTTTGAAACAAAAAGTATGTGATAGTTAAATTTTAGTAATCACAAAATTAAGTTGATTTTCAGTGGCTTTAATTTTTGTATTATTTATACCCATTTTGAATTACCTTTGCAAAATTTAATGCAATGAAGATTATGGTCAAAAACCTTAAATTATTTATCATTTGACCCTTATTAAGAAAAAAATTAGACTCCTGATAGATATTCAGAATGCAACAGAACTTTACAGATGCAGCAGAAGAAAGGAACAAAGAGCTAAATGTCAAGCAGAAGGCAAAGCACACCATAGGGATAGACCAATAAAAATTACTCTGTGGATTCAATAAGATACAACTTTAAGATGACTTCAAATGTTATAAAACCTCCTAAAGATGATCCACAATGAGTTTCACCTGTATGTAAAGCTCTTTATTATACTGTGGACAGAACTGGACTTGCCAAATTTCTAATATAATATAGCAAAGATGATAGGATATTGCTCCCATGTTAAAATGAATTACCTAGAGATCTGTCTTATTATACATTATATAGAATGATACATACAGTTAAAGGTACAAAAAAGAAGTTAAAGTTAAAGGTCCATGTAACCATACTGGAGAAAGACATAGTTCTTCAGACACTTTGAATAAACAATGTGTTGTGTTATAAGAGTACCAGTTGTAGAAAGGGGCCACTTGTTTGTTCCCGGCTGCTCAGCCCCAAAATAATCACACAGAAATTATATTATTTAAATTACTGCTTGGCCTATTAGCTCTAGCTTTTATTGGACAGTTCTTACATCTTAATTTAACCCATTCTATTAATTTGTGTATCACCATATGCCTGTGGCTTACTGGCACGGTTCTGGATGGTCTGTTTCCGGTGGTGGCTACATAGCATCACTTGACTCTGCCTTCTTTCTCCCAGCATTCAGTTTAGTTTTCCCACCTAGCTCTACTATGCTAAGCCACTGGCCCAAACAGCTTCTTTATTCATTAACCAATAAAAACAACACATAGACAGAAGTACCAGCCAGTGATAGGACTATGTGCAAAACACCTGAGTAATTTTTACAAACTAAAACTCATAATTGTCAACCAGGAAGAAAAGAAACTTCAGTCCTCTAATCACAAGGACCTAATTCTCTCAGGAGTTTGGAAGTGTGTGCCCCTCTGTAGCAATGACCACACCCCTCTACATACTCTGCAGGTTCAAAAGACCTTGAACAGAACACTCAACATGATGGTGCCCAGATATTTGAGTAAAGAAATAAGTCAAAACTGTATGTTGATTTAAGGTATTGAGTTTGTTATGCAGCAATTAAAAAGATTACTATGATCAATATTGGATATAAAATAAAGGACTCATGAACTGAATGTTTTAAACTGGTTATGGGAAATAAAAATGCATGGAAGGACATCTTCAAAGTGATGAAAAAAATAACTGTTGAATGAGTTCCAAACTCAGTGAAATACCCATTAAACAGGAACCAAAATTTTGTTATTGAACTTGTATCACATGTCTTTATACAACTTGGAAAAGTCCAGTAAGTCATATTAATGAGAACTCTCATATCCGGACACAGACTCTTGGGGGATTATTTTCCAATTTACATTATTTCATGATAGTGAGATAAATCTTTATCACCAAGTGAATGGCATTAAGTTTATGCATTTTGATCAACCATCATTTAGAAAGAGTAATCCATGCAGAAGAAAACATGGATGATGCAAATTCAGGTCTATTTTTTAAGTTTGTCTTCCTGGGCTACTATGACCTCAGGATTTCATTTCTAAACGGAGTGACAACTGTAATCCCACCATGCTCTTAGGCTCATCTCAAAATCAATCAAGAGGCTGAATCTATAAGTGTTTTTTGTATCATATATTTATAAATATTTTAGAACTTCTAACTTCTATGGAGACCTTTCACCACCCTGCTCCTGATCATAGAGACAGGTGTCTTGATAGGATAAGGAAAGAGCTAAGGAAAGGGGAACAAATAGTTATGGACATGAGGCAGTCAGTGACAAGATGGTTTTTAGATTCCCATATTCTAAATTGTAATGCCATGAGGTAGGATATCTGGAAAAGAAACTCACTGATATTCATAAGACCTTCAGCTCTGATTTTTACTAAGGAATGTTTAGGTTTCAAATACAGAGAAAGTCCTTGAATATATTTTTTCTTTATCTCTTTACTTTTGTTCTCCCCTTTTCCCTTCCTTGTCTTTCCTTATTCCATGCCTTATCATTCTTTAAGCTCAGATTTTATAGGAGATCTCTTCTTAATAACCATCACTTTTTTCCATTATTACAGTTCAGAAACATAAGACAAGCCCTTCACATGGATTCGTATAAATAGGCCCATTGAGTGAGAAAGGGACCCAGAAGAAGCTTCTTATACTGTCACAGGATGTATTTCAGGACTCAGCTTTCAGACCACATTCATTAAGGTTGTGTTCCTCCACAGTGTCCCCTACAAGGTGTCTGTGTATCAGCCACTTAGCAACAGCACAAACTCTCAGACATCGGTCTAATGCTAAATTTTCCTCAACAAACTGCAAGATTCTTCCTGTGAGTAGAAATTTGAGACTTGAACAGCTTGACACACACTGCCTACCCCTCCTGAGAGTCTGTAGAATCTTGAGTATCATAATTCACATAATCCATGGACTCAGTCATGTTCAGAGAATATGTTTAAGTTGCTTCTATCTGTGGGGTTAAAACAAATATGGTTTATTAATAACTAAGGTTCTATTTCTCTCTAAATAAGAGAAGCTAGGACAAGATCATATCTAAGGTTTCCTTCATCCCTAAATTTGTGTCAATCATTATTTCATCACCATGCTTTCATGTTGTGAATATTCAAGTATGGATGCTCAGGAAGATGGGTTTCATTTCATGCTGCATCACTGGTCTCTCAGGTCTCTTATGACCTCATTTATGTATCTAAATCTGAGGTTTGTTTTATGTCTGTGTCCAATTCTTCATTTACTCTTTTTCCTTATTGAAAACTGAGCTAGAACTTCAATATTTTGTGTTCCCTAAATTATACTACTTATACTTATTGTTTTAATTTTATATTTCATAAAATATTTTTATCTATCTATATCAAAAAAGTATGTTCTACAAACAAATAAAACTTATACCCCATTAATTCTGCCCCTAAAAACACTTCCCCAAGCCCATGCCATCCCAACCTGTCTCCAGCCTTGAGGTTGGGCCCTCCCACCAAACCAAGAAGACTTCTGCCAAGCAGGGCGAAGTCACACATACCAAAAATGGTGAGTGACCCATCTGTCTGCAGAACTATACTCACCCACCATGCATTCTGTCTACCATGACCCTTCCCTAGGCCAACATCATCTCAGCTCATCTCTGGCTCTGCTGCCACTGAGTCTTTACCTCTAATCCAAATGGACTTCTGCCACTAAGGAACAGAATACACCAGCCATAATGGGTGAGTGATCCAACTACCAAAGGAACTGCACCCCTCCTGAATTCTGTTCCTAGTGACCCTTCCTCAAGCCTACAGAGTCTTGGCTAGCCTCCAGCCTCACATCTGGATCCTCTCTCCCAGTCCAGAAGACAACCACCCTCACCAGTCGACAAGTAGCCTTTTCCTAGAGCTCCAGGAGACTCCATAAACAGCACACACCAGTTAGAAGAACAACTCCAGCAGCTCTATCAGCAGCCAGGCTGGTCCTAGGTACCCCAGCAGAAGATTCAGGCTTTACTGGAGGCCAGGCTGGATCTAGAGACTAAGAAGACTTTGGCTTTACCAGAGGCCAGACCAGATCAAGGAATACAAGGCCCCCAAAACACCAGTGAAGACACCCTACTGTCTTATGTCACCATAACTGTTAGCCACATAAGCTAGAAGACCAGAGAGAAAACACAAAACAAGGAACAAAACACCAATTCCACAAAGACAAACACAGAAATCAACACCTAGACCTATAATCACCCAAAATCTATATGGCTAAATGCCAGTGTAAGGACAAAATCAATAACAGAAAGGTCAATATGTCACCACCAAAGCTCAGCTTTCCTATGACAGCAAGACCTGAGTGTTTTAGTTCAGCTGAAACATGGGGAAATAATTTTATGAAGATGATAGAGGTCCTTAAAGAGAAAATAGACAAGGCAGGGCACCCTGACTCCTCTTAGGACTGGAGAGCAAGGGGAGGGGGAGTGGGGGAAGTGGGAGGGAAATGGGAAGATGGGAAGAGGTGGAAATTTTAAATAAATAAATTAATTAATTAAAAAAATTAAGTAAAAAACCTTTAAAGAACAAAATAATGATATATATAAAAATAATTATTAAGTCCTACACAGAAATAAAATCTTTCAAATTAGTGTATTTAAAAAAAGAAATGAAAAATCTCTTAACTAAATGGAGGAAAAGACAACTAAAATACTGGAGGAAATCAACCTCTTACAGAATATCAAGGAAACCAAGAAAAAAGAGAACAAACAGTTGATGAAAGCAAATAAAATTGTTCAAGATTTGAAAATGGAAATAGAAACAATAAAGAAAACACAAACTGAGGGAATTCTGGATGCAATACAGATGAAAGCATCACCAACAGATTACAAGAGATGGAAAAGAGAGTCTCAGGAATTGAAGATACGATAGAGGAAATTGAAGCATAAGTCATAGAAATGGTAAAATCTAAAAATTCCTAACACAAAACATCCAGGAACTCTGGAACACTATTAAAAGACCAAACCTAAGAATAATAGGGAGAGAAGTAGGAGAAGAATCCCTGATCAAAGGACTAGAAAACATATTCAACAAAATCATAGAAGAAAAAAATTTTCAACATAAAGGAAGACATACGTATGAAGATACATGAAACTTACAAAACACCACATAGACTGCACCAGTAAAAAGTCACATTCCCAAATAATAATCAAATCACTAAGCATACAGAATAAAGAAAGACTATTAAAAGCTGCAAAGGAAAAAGTCAAGTAACATATAAAGGCAGACCTATCAGAATTATACCAGACTTCTCAATAGAGATTCTGAAAGTCAGAAGAACCAAGATAGACCTCTTACAGACTCTAAGAGACTATGGATGCCAGACCAAACCACTATACCCAGCAAAACGTTCAATCACCATAGATGGGAAAAACAAGCTATTTCATGACTAAGTCAATAACCCCTTGTATCTGATCAGATCACCATGTATTAATGCTGGAGTTCAACAACAACCCAAACTACAGAAAACCTACAAGTTCATGGAAACTGAACAACTCTAAATTGAATTACTACTGAGTGAAGAAAAATAAGAAAAGAAATTAAAGACTTCCTAGAATTCAAAGAAAATTAATGTACACACACCCAAATTTATGGGACACAATAAAAGAGGTGCTAAGAGGGAAGTTCATAGTACTACATGCCTTCATAAAGAATTTGAAGAAATTTCTTACTAGGGACTTAACAACACACATAAAAACTCTAGAACAAAAGGAAGCCAACTCATCCAAGAGGAGTAGGTGGCAGGAAATAATCAAATTGATGGCTAAAGTCAATAAGATAGAAACAAAGAGAACAATACAAAGAACTGATGAAATGAAGAGTTGGTTCTTAGAGAAAATCAACAAAAAACCAAATCCTCATGCAAACTAACTAAAGGCAGAGAGACAATATTCAAATTCACAAAATCAGAAATGAAAAGGGATACATAACAACAGACATTAAGGAAATCCAGACATCATTAGGTCATACTTCAAAAATTTGTGCTCCACAAAATTGGAAAACCTAAACAAATGGACAAATTTCATGAAAGACATCACATACCAAATTTAAATCAAAATCAGATAAAAATTTTTAACAGACCTATAACTCCTGAGGAAATAGAAGCAGTCATTAAAAGTCTCTCAACCAAGAAAGGCCTAGTTACTCTGACTCTAAAACCACACACTCAAAAAAGAAAGCAAATTTCAGACCAATTTTCCTCATGAACTTTGATACAAAATACTCAATAAAATTATGGCAAATCAAATCCAAGAACATATCAAAAAATCATCCACCATGATCAACTGGGCATCATCCCTGAGATACAACAATGGTTCAGCACATAAAAAAATGACTGTCAATGTAATCCACCATATAAACAAACTGAAAGAAAAAGACCATCACATTAAAAGCTGAAAAATCCTTTGACAAAATACAACACCTCTTCATGGTAAATGTCTTGGAGCTATCATGGATACAGGGAAAATACCTAAATACAGTAAAAGCAATATATAGCAATATATAGCAACACCTCTTCATGGTAAATGTCTTGGAGCTATCATGGATACAGGGAAAAATACCTAAATACAGTAAAAGCAATATATAGCAATCCAACAGCCAACAACCAACATCAAATTAAATGGAAAGAAACTCAAAGTAATTCTACTAAAATCAGGAACAAGACAAGGTTGTCTACTCTCTCCATGTCTTTCCTTGCGGCCAATGAAAGAAAAAGTCCATAGTCAACATCCAGAACAGAGATAGACAAATCATTCACTCAGTGAGCGTGTTTGGAAATTGGACCCATTGGAGAGAGGATGTGATCACCCTAGTTGTTATTAAATTGGAAATGAAGAGAAAGATCACTTTTTGAACCCACAAGTGATGCTTTCTGATGAGCTTGGCAGAGGCAACTGGAACCCCAAATACCTGAATGACCAAAGAGAGCTGAGCTGTCTTCTAGCATTCGGTTACCTGCCCAGCTCTAGGCAGTTACTTACCAAGTCCATGTTCCCATCTGGTGCTTCATCAACTGCCACAACATTCCCACTCTAAAGCTGTGCTCTGCTGATGTGTCCATGGAAACTATGTACTTCACTGTCTTTGTTAGTGTTTCTACTGTTGTGATGAAACACCATGACCAAAAGCAAGTTGGGGAGGAAGGGTCTATGCTTATTCTTCCACATCACAGTTCATCATCAAAGAAATTCAGGACAGGAACTTAAGCAGTGTCGAATCCTGGAGGCAGGAGCTGATGCCGAGGCTATGAAGGAATGTTGTTCAATGGCTGGCTCCTTATAAATTTCTCAATCTGCCTTCTTAAAGTACTCAGAATCTTATGAAGGAATTTTCTTAATTGGGAAACCCTGTATTGAAAAACCAAAATAAATAAATGAACAGAAATAAAAAATCACAGTTTATTCTCCAGACCCAGCTAACCAGAACCACAAGAATCTTAATTTAAAATAACAAATGGCCCCAATAGTCCTTAAACTTCACTCTGAATCTTTATATGCCTGGCCTCCAACATCTGCATTGCCCTCAACAGTCTTATCTTTCCAGCCCCTACAGATCATCCCACCAGGCATTGAACAGTCAATGTTTTTTCTTACACAAAGTTCCAAAGTCCTCTCAAAATCCTCCGTACAATGACATAGTTGTGTCTGTCATAGTGACACTCCACTCAGACCAACTTGCCTTAGTCAGAGTTTCTATTGCTGAGATGAAACACCATGAACAAAAGTAAGTTGTGGAAGAAAGTGTCAAGCTGACATAAAACTATCAAGCACATTCACTGACATCGTTTGCAGTTCTGCTCTTTCTTTCTCACACATTGGGAAGGATAGGCATACTTTGAGCATGTTTCGTTATTGCTGATTTTTAGCACATCACTATGCTTGAAACTGTCTTTCTAGACATAGAGACATCAGGCTGCAGTGAAAGTAAACTGTCCATAAGGAATCGTTAGAAGCCAAAAACAGAAAAAATAAAAATGTATTTCTTTATCCAAAGGAAAAATCATCTTTTTATTCATAACCAGATTTTTTTCAAGAAGATAATACTGTGTTGTTGACAACTAAATTGAGTCACAGTGAATTTAGCTCAATAAACATGATAGAATCATTTTAAAAACTTTTTATTACAATATATCATAGCTAAAAATTTGAACAATTGTCTTATGCCAATCATTGTTCTAGAAATGGAATCTTAAATAGTATACTTTAGAGGTGCTGGTAATGGACTGAGATATATACTTAAATGCATCAAGTTCATTGTTGTGTGCTCCCTGCTACTCTGTCAAAGAGAAAGAAGGGATGAAAAGCAAAAGAAATGATGGACAGTCACAGTAAAAAAAAAAAACCTTAAACTATCTCATAGATGAGCACTCATGCTGTAACTAGGATATCTCTTCATAGTCATCAAAGAGGGTCAATTCCCTGAAATAGAAAGCCACTGGTGGCAACATGCACCTAAAACTAAGTAGAAACTTAGAGACTGGGGTTCCTTAGCAAGAATTATTCCTAATGGGGACTCACTGAGAGCCTCAGCCCAGTGTTCTCCCACCACTTGGAGAAATACATATGCAAGCCCTGATTGGTACAAGCTGGGGATGTACACCAATATCCAACAGATGACTTCAGAAAAGAGTTGGTGTTACATGTACGATCAGACTTAGACTCAACAGCTTTGAACCAAGTTCACCAGAACTGTGAGGCAACCATATTTAATTGTATTTTGACCAAATGTTACAGAAGTAAAACCACCATCAATTCTACAAATATAGACACAAACGCAAAAGTATTCATTCCAGACCAAACTCAACGTATCATTTTATTTCTGTAAAGTGAAATATGTTTATTTCAATGAAAAGACTTGTTCATTTCCATAGTCTTGCTCAGTCCCCAGCATTTCATAAGAGATGCATTACCTCTACAGAATCATACCACAGGATCAGAAACAAATTGTGAGAACCTCTGGGCATTTGTTCCCCAGTATAGATGACGGACACAGATGAGAACAGTGAGAGAGAAGCTCCTTCCTCATATCAAAGCATCCATTCTCACATTCCATCATAGAGAAAGTGGACATTAAATGCTGTATTTAACTCTCTTTTAAAGTAGAGATCTTAAAGTCTTCTGAAAATTAACCAAAAAATGTTTATGAACAACCTATATTTTTAGTGTAATTTTTGAATTCTGTTCATTAATAACTATTATCTAAGTTATAGTTAAAGTATTTACAATTTTAGCAACTGTGTTTTTCTAGAGTTTAGATTAACCCTAAAAAATGAACTATTGTTTACTGGGTTTCTGTCAACCTATATCTCCCTTTACTTGAAAGTAAGAAAAATATATTAAACTCTTTTTATTTTTTTAATTATTATTTAATTACATTATTTTTCTTTCCTTACTCCCACCAAAGACTCCCATATTCCCCTCCTTGTTCTCTTCAAATTGATGGCCTAGTTTTTGTATACGTATAGATGCATATATTCATGTAACAGCAATTAACATATATATACAAAATGATATATTTAGCAGTATATATCTTTAGGAATATATAATATATATTACATAGCATTTGTTATATGTGTTATATATACATATGTATGCTATAAATAGTATAGATATATAATATATATATATAAATTATTGACTAAATCCTGCTCAGTCTGTGCAGGGTTACTTGTTTATATGTTTTTGGTATTGGATATCAAATAGGTGTGCTTTTCCCTGAGTAAAAGTATTTCTCCAGCTCTCAGCATTCCTTAATTTTCCATAGTTCTTTGTGTAGGAGTCAGGTCTCGTGGGCTTCCCCCCATCCACTTTGGCATGTCTATATTTGTTGTCCCTTTTTTAGTTCACGTTTAGTTTCATTTTGGTGAGACTTTAGGTGTGTAGCTTCTCATACTTCTAGGAGACACAGTCTCACAGTAAACTCTCTAAACCTATGGCTTTTACAATCTTTCTGTCCTCTCTCTTGCAATATTGCCTGAGTCTTAGGTGTGAAAGATGTTTCATAGTTGTATCCTCTGGGATTGGGCTCCACAGTGTTGTTCTATTTATACTAGCTAGGACCTGGAAACCACACACATATCCTTCAACTGATAAATGGATAATGAAAGTGCGGTACATATACATTGTGGAATACAATTCATCTGTAAAGAAAAATGAAATCATGAACTTTGCAGGTAAATGGATGGAGCTAGAAGAAATCATATTTAGTGAGCTAAACTAGGTCTAGCAAGACAGATGTTGCATGGTCTCTCTCACTGGAGTCTCCTAGCTCCAACTCTTCAGATATAAGTGTTAGACTTCACTGCTTATCAAGAAAACATTTCTCTGCAACACACAAAAACCACTACAGAAAACAAGTGATCAAAACATATTCAACCTTTAACATGTTCTCCATTTCAGTCTGTGTTCTCAGTTATGGATCTCAGAGGTGGACTGCACACCTCTCACTGTAGCTGACACTCTTTCTTTCCTTATGTGTACTCACTATTCCTGGGTCAATTGGTATATTCCATCCTCTTAGAAGATGTGCCTCCAGAGTTTTAAAGTTACCCTTATTATAATGCAGTATTAGTAAATTGCAAAACCAGAATGCAAAAGCATTTTTGACAGAGAGCTGTATATGTTCCTGTCTTCTCACTTATTTTTCACAAAGGCTGCAACCTGACACCTTTAACTTCACCAGAGAAGTTTTGTCAAGATGTGTTCAAAGTCATTTAGGATATGGCTAGACTTTGAGTCTTTGTTCGTTCGTGTAAATAACCAAAAACATTGTTAAAATTCTCCCAGTCCCACAAAAATGCAAATAAAGTCATGGAGGAGTGAGTAGCACAGGTGACCAAGTTTTTATACCACACACTTCCATATATACTTTGGGTAGAACCCACATAAATGTTACTACCGAAGAAAGTAGTTCCTGTTTTATCAATCAATTCCACTTAATTTGATTTTCTTGACTTTATACATAAAAACATTATTGAAAGAGCAGAACAATAAACTTATACCTCTAGCATAAAACAAACATCTTCCAAAATATCTTATTAAGAGGAAAAGGGTCTAAGACAAATGGCCTTTCGTAGAGCCTCTTTGACCTCCTTGTTTCTCAAACTGTATACCACTGGGTTGAGCAGAGGAGTGATGACAGTGTAAGTCACTGAGATGAGTCTGTCCTGCCCAAGGGAATTCTGGGATTTGGGTTTGAGGTAGATTATTGAGGCACATCCATAGTGGATGATGACCACTGTGAGGTGGGAGGCACAGGTGGCAAAGGCCTTTTTCCGACCTTCAGCTGAGGCAATCTTAAGGATGGTGGAAATGATGACAACATAAGAGATGAAGACAAGGCCCATGGGTAAGACAAGGACACAGACACTGACAACAAAGTTAATTATTTCGTTGATAGTGGTATCTGTGCAGGCCAGCTTCAGCAGAGGTCTCACATCACAGAAGAAATGAGCAATAACAAAGTCATCACAGAAGGGCAGGCCAAACACTGATGTAACCTGGATAATAGCCATGCCTAGACCAATTCCCAGTGATCCAGATGCCAAGTGGATACAAACCTTCTTACCCATGATGACTGAATACCTCAGAGGGTTGCAGATCGCCACATAGCGGTCATAACCCATTGCTGTGAGGAGAAAACAGTTGTTGATGCCAAAAGTTAGATAAAAGAAGAGCTGGGTTGCACAGCCTTGGATATCTATGGCCTGGTAGGGATAAAGGAGGCCAGAGAGCATACGAGGAATTATGGCAACAGTGTAAAAAGTCTCAGAGATGGAGAGCATGCTCAGAAAAAAGTACATGGGTGTATGGAGATGACGGTCAAGGCGAATAATAGTCACAATGATCACGTTTCCTGACAGAGTCAGAAGGTACAATGTCAGAAAAACAATAAAGAAGACAAGCCTGTGTTGCCAACCAAAGCTGGAGAAGCCTTCAAAGAGGAACTCAGTCACAAAGGTGGAGTTCTTCTTTGGCATGGAGGGAGGTGGAGGCCTCAGGGAGCTTGACAAAGGAAAGAAATGTATGAAGAGTCAGGCACAAAATAGAGTAGGCAGGGCCAAGATCCTTAGTAAGGAGCATGTCCTGCCCAGGCTGGGCTCTAGGCACCAATGTCATCAGAACTCAGCTACTGGTGCCTTGTGCAGTTTTCCCCTGCGCCCACCCTCTTCCTTGTAGTTAGAGGAGGATCCTTGGATTCAGGGCAGAAAAAGAAATAATATGTAAAGTCAAGTTAAAGAGGACTTGTAGAGACAGTGACCTGATTTCAATTTTTCAACACTGTAGCCACAAAATTGAATTGCTGAAGCATTTGATAATTCTATCTTTAAGTTTTAATGATTTTTTTCCTATTGACTTCATCATTTTATGTTCCCACCAAAAATATACAAGGTTTCCAGCTTTTCCCAACCAGTCCCAACTCTTGTTATATCTTCATGATAGGTTTGTAACATCAAATCTCCTCGCTGTTAGCAAGTATCTCCTTGTGCTGTAGGTTTGCATTTCCCCCATGACTAGTGATAGTGAGCAACTTTCTGCACACCTTAATTGGAAACAAAACTTTTAAGCATCAGACTCTTATACATTTGTATTTACTGTGGCTCAGTGCCTTTGTGACAACTTATGGAAACAATTTAGATGTCCCTAGATGTAAACTTGAGAAATGAAAACCTGACATACATTTAGAACAGAACGTTATCCAGCATTACAGGAATTAAATACTGCATTTGTGATATAATGGATAAATATGTATTATCATCACATTGCAAGTTAAATAGGTAATGGATAAACATGTATTATCATTATATTGCAAATTAAATGGGTGAGTCACAGAAGAACAAATACTGAGTGGTTTCATTTATATGAGCTTTTAAAGTGTCAAGTGATAAAAACAAAGAATGATATTTACCAGAGGATAAGACCAAGGAATTATGGGATGGTAATACAACTGCTGTAGTATTTCAGTTATACAACAAAAATCAGGTTGTCATAGCATCCCTACAGAACAATGCATATAGTTGATAATATTTCAGTGTCAACTTAAAATTTTTTGAAGGTATTGATCTCATGTTAACGGTCTTACTACCAAAGGTTGGGGAAAAGAACATCAAGGGACATGGGAAGTCCTTTAAGGTGATAAATATGCCTTTACTTTGTGGTGGTTAAGATATCATGAATGATTGCCTATGGCCAACTGGTCACATGTACATACCAAATACACCCACTTTAGTAGGTATCCATTATTTTTTGGTAAAACTGTTTTGCTTTTATTTCATGATAAAGCTGTTTAAAGAAATCAAGGCACAGCTTGTTGGTATTGAAGAAGTAGATCTAGATCATGAGAAAAGCAGTTGAGATATTAAATATGACCAACTCTTTAGTTCTTCCCCAACACAACCTGAATTATGACACCTGAGATCAAATGAACACTTATCTAGTGAAGAACAAAACCTATCATAGATTGGTTTATTTTCATCGTATCAGCTGTATTTAATGGCAAGTTCCCTATAAGGAACTTAGGATTTGTTCTCTACAGAATCCCATCCTAGTCTTTGTTGTCTCTATAAACCTGGTACCCATCACCCACTGTCATTCTGAAAGATAGAAAAAGTTGCATTCTTACTCCTTGTCTTCCCAGAGATCCTGCCATAACTATCCTCTCACACCACAAAACATGGTTTCCATAAGGTAGTATAGGAATTCTTGGGATCCAGTCCCAAGAAGGAATGAGCATAAATGAGCCTGGAATTTTCCTTTCAAGGAAGAAATGAGCACCAGAAAGGGAAAATTCATTTAATCCCAGAAAAAAATATTGTCCTATGTTCATTTTATTTCTTCATTCTATGATGTATTTGGTGGAGAAAGGACCTAGCCAATCTATACTTTCTGTCTTCCCATAATGATCTCAGCATGGAAGACTCTACTGGGGGAAAATCTAACCTTGTTCCCTTAGCCAAGCTAGAAAGTCAAGAGTCTATTGAATTGTTTCCCTTTCATTTCTTCATTCACCCCAGGGCAATACCTCCTAAAGGTCTCTTTCCTTTCTCCATCCACTTCTTCTTTCTCTTTCTCACCAACACTGTTATCATTTCCTGTGTTGTTACCATTGTCTCTAAACCCATTTTCCTCATTTGGTTGATCAAAGCTCACATCTTGCTGCTGAATGCTTCAATCATGTTTTTCCAAAGGATCTGGTCATTAAATACTCCTGCATAAATTCTAAAATTGTTTTTTAAACTTTTGAGCATAATATTCAAATTCACTTGAGAACTGATTATAGTAATATAGCAGAGAGCTGCCATGGACATTAACCAGGTTAATGTTAGTGAAGAATCTGTACTGTGTATGGGTATGAGCTAGGACCTCTGCATATGCGTATGGCTGTATAGCTGGATATTTTTGTGGGACTCCTAACAGTAGGAGTGGAGTGTCTCTAACTGTTGCCTGCTCTTGGGACTCCTTTTCTCCTACTGGGTTGCCTCATGCAGTTTTGATATGAGAGTTTGTGCCAAATTTTATTGTGACTTTTTATTTCTTGTTGGGTTGATATCCCTGGAAGACATGTTCTTAAAAAAAAAAACAGAAATAGTGGAGGAGCGAATCTGGAGGAGAGGAGAAGTGGAGAGGAAGACTGGGAAGAGTGGAGAGAGGGAAAACTGAATTTGGGATGTAATGTATGTGAGAAGAAGGAAAAGGAAGGAAAAAATCCTCTCCGAAGCTTCAACAATCCGATGTATGCACATATGCTATTCTCACTAAGGTATAGAGTGAGAAAGTTTTAGCTTTGCTTTAATCCTTTCAGTGTGGATGCCCTTCATTTTATTTCTCCCTTGGATCAGAATAACCTAATTAGAGCAGGTAAGAATATGTTTCAGTGGCTCCCAGATCCCTTGTTGAATTAAGGATCAAAGTTTGGAAACTATCAGCAATAAATCAGTCTCATTGCATGTGTATACACTGAAATTCATGCATGCTATTTCTAGAACTACTCCCATTTGTTTAGCGAAAAACCTCATTCGTGCCTATGACCTCGAGTATCCCTGCTTCCATTTTTCCATGACTCCATTAATTAACTGTAAACTATTAACGTCTTTAAAGACTCTATTCCAGGACAAATATGTAGTAGACTCCAGGAGACACAATAATCAGCAGAGAACAGAGGATAGGGTGGTACATTAAATGCATTGGCAAGAATAAAAGTATATAATTGCTGTCTGTGACATCTAGATGAGGTGGAAAAGAAAAGAGGAAAAACAGGAAGTCATGTAAAGATGGCAAACTCAGAAAGTGTGTGTGAGTCAGAATTTTGTGTTACCTTTCCTTTCTTTCAAATAAACAACAAAGGGTAAAAGCAAGGCTTACCCATGGCCCAATATTATGTAAACAAAATATCTCCAGGTTTTTGTAAAGAAAAATCTTATTCTGTTGCTTCATGAACTTTTTAACTTTTCGTATATTTTTGAGGTTATAATTTAACTGTGATATTTCTCCCTTCACTTTCATGCCTTCAAACCTACTCACATACCTCTCCTCACTCTACCTCTAATTCATGGCCTCTTGTTTTCTTTACTACTGAATTGTTAATGTCTCCTATGCACTTTGGTTGCTATGTCCAAAACATTTTTATTTTATTCATCAAAAAAATTTCTTCTGCAATTCACTACGTTCAATGGTCACAAAAAAAGGACTATGTTAGTGACAGGGAGAAAAAATGGCCATGGTGGTCTTCATATGCTAGGATATTACATCCTTGAAGAGTCTTTAGAATTTGACCTATTAGAGGCCCGTGGTGGGTTTTATTTCACACCGCTGTATTTTTTAATGATTCATCTAGATTCCCAAATTCCAAGAAATCATATTCTCCCACATAAGTGGGAGTGTTACCCATCTCCTACAGAATTCATCTGTCTGTATGGCAGCTGAACATTTCCTCCAGTGAAGTGGCCCACCCTAAATACTAAGGAAAATCAGACTCACCAGGTATCCTCTTCCTTCCAGGTTTTGCAAGGCTCTGCTCACAGGTGAGGTCCATCCACCACCCTGGAAATGTGACCACCTGAAATAATAAGTTGCAGATCTTACTGGATTATAAAATGATTTATAGGTTTTATTCATTGCCCTTCATAATATCATTATAAATCCACCCATTCCTAAACTTCAGGATGCAAAAGAGTCTATGAGTTTCATTTTAACAGAGTCACTAGTATCTTATACAAAAGTTATGGCTTAATCCTACCTCTTCTTTTCTGACAACTCTCTGACCACCCATGAGAATGTCATACATAAAAGCAACCACTAAAGATAGAGACAATGCTGAGCTCACTCTTTCTGTGTCTGAGATCAAAATGAAGGACAGCAAGTTCTACAAGACATGCAGTCCAACTTGGTGGAGCAAATCAGTGGTGGGATAGTTAGAAGTAATATGGCCTGGGGCTCTCAATAAGATATTAAACCACTGTCCCAATTGTTAAGTGTCTTTCTCCAAAGTAACACTTTTTCTCCCCAATGGACAGCGACATAAGTCAAAATACAAACAACAAAGTACCTTGAGACCTTGTTACCGAGGCATCTCATTGCCTAATCAGTATAACACAGGGGAAAAACCAATCTGACTGAGGTATTAGGAACAGTCTCTGGGGTGAAAAGGCTGTCGCCTGAAGGTGAAACTTTTCCTTCAGGAAGATGATAGGGTCCTTATTGGGATCTATGCCATGTTTTCAGCACAATTCTCTAGTACCAACAGGTGGGAGTGTAAGGCCTTATGAATTCTAAGAAGTAAAACAGTTAACTAGTAGGGTTTGAGCAAGGTTTCCTACTGCTAGGCACACACACACAGACACACACACACAGGGGTGACCTCTGATGCTTTAACACTACAATCAAATTTAAAATCTCTGGGTAAACTCATCAGTTCTGTCCTTGAATTAAACCTTTTATATTTTTCATTTACCTTGGCACTGATTACCTCACAAACTACACTCATTCTGAGGCCTTCAGCTCAACTTGACCTTGTATTATCTCAGTCTAACCAGATCATTTTTCATATACTACTTTCAACTTTCCAGATCCTAAAAAACATATATTATGTTGTTATACCCTCAGAATTTGAGACAGTTTTTGCCTATATTTAATTCTTTACTCATTTTTTGCAGGGATCTTATACTTCTAATTTAACTGTCACCACCATTATATGAAAATTTTTCCACTCATGCACATTTTGTTATATTATTGCACCTAGAACTAGCTAGTCTAACAATCATTGCTGACACATTGTATATGAGGTATAAAATATGAAATGATTGCTTTTTTATGTCAACTGAACATGTAGCTCTTCTGGATTTTGTTTCATGTTATAAAATCTCAGTGCTGTTTGCCTTTGTCTGCTCTTTGGTCTGTGAGGAGACACTGAGGTATATGAATGCTGAGGCCTTCTTAGTTGCTTGCCATCATCATCATTGTTATTTGGCATTGCTGCTGCCATTTTCAGCTTCCCTCACAAGGTTTTTCCTGTGAATGCTCAGTTGAGGAGTCAGTTATTGGTTTAGACAGATTGTAAACCAACACTCAGAATCCATCAGCTCTCATCTTCTGCTGATCAACCTGTGCACAGATTGCAAGCATGCAAAGTTCTAAGGCCTTCTCAAGCTTTAAATAGTATTTTATTTTCTCTCCATATCTATTTATCATAGTTCTTGAAGTTCTGGCTATAGCAATAAGTCAACAAAAGAAGATTAAGAGGATCCAAATTGAAAAGGAAGAAATTCAAACTTTTGTTATTTGTTGATGATATGATAGTATATATGTGACCAAAAAAACTCTACAGGGGCTCTCCTACAGTTAATAAATACCTTCAGTAATGTGGCAGGGTACAAGATCAACTTAAAAAAATCAGTAGCTTTCCTATATACAAATCATAAAGAAGCTGAGAAAGGAATCAGAGAAACATCACCTTTCATCTTAGCCACAAATAACATAAAATATCTTGGGGTAACATTAATCAAAGAAGTGAAAGACCTATTTGGCAAGAAATTTAAGTGTTTAAAAAAAGAAATTGAAGAAGATATCATAAAATGGAAAGACCTCCTGTGTTCTTGGATAGGTAGGATCAACATAATAAAAATGGCAATCCTACCAAAAGCAATCTATAGATTCAATGTAATCCCTATCAAAATCCCAACACAATTCTTCACAGACCTTGAAAAAACAATACTCAGCTTCATATGGAAAAACAGAAACTCAGGATAGCCTAAAAAATCCTGTACAGTAAAAAAAACTTCTGGAGGTATCACCATCCCTGACATCAAGCTCTATTATAGAGCTACAGTAATCAAAACAGTGTGGTATTGGCACAAAAAACAGAGACATTGACCAATGAAATTGAATCAAAGACCCAGATATTAATTCACACACCTATGAACAACTGATTTTTGACAAAGAAGCTAAAAATATACAATGGAAAAAAGAAAGCATCTTC
>LOJH01003568.1:0-38629 GCA_001685095.1 Ellobius talpinus | reverse complement strand
CTGCAGGCATACACACAGACAGAATATTGTATACATAATAAATAAATTTAAAAATTATATTATCTAGGCAAGATATTAAAACTCCCGTTTAAAAAAAAAAGTAAGCGCAAGAAACTCATTAATGAAGTAACTACCATTTTCCAAATTCTAAATGGTGACTGTGTCCAGAACCAAGAGCCACACTGAAGACAAAGTTTTAGAACACAGCAGACAAAAGGGAGAAAAGCAGATTGCATTTTAGCTGGCTTTCCAACAGTAATGCAGAGAGCAAGATGATAGAGTGATGCCTTCAAACTTGTGAAGGGAAGAATTTCGGCTACTTAGAACCCTGTATTCATCAGGCCATCCACCCAAACTGTAAAATATTAATTTCAGACATACACATTGTGAAAATGTTTTTTTTTCCCTCCTGTCTTTTCTCAAGAAATTACTAAAATACACCATTCCAGCAAAGTATGAAACTGGAGGAGAAAAGGTTGGAGAATAATAATCGGAACATATGAAAAAGAGGACCCAGGAAGAGAGAGGCCTTAAGAATACTCAGATACACCAGACCCACATGACTGAGATTGTCACAGTGAAGTTGCCCACACCACAGTTCCCACTGCCTCTGTAAGCACAGGCTGCCTGCCACTCTGGTCCAGGTATTTTGTGTATTCCTTAGACTTTGTCCAAGCCGTCCATGCCTTAATCGGTCACACACACACACCCCATCTCTAAGTCCTGTGCTTTTAATTTACCCAAGGAGATGGCAGGGAAGCAAGTTTAGGCACAGAAAACAGTGAGCCCCACACATCTAGGGCTGGCCTTACACAGCAGACATATCAGGTACTATGACTGCTGGGTTTGATCTCCAGGACTCACTGTGACCTGACCCACACTCATTGTCTTCCCCAAGCAGGCTTTCAAAACTTATTGGAGAAGCTAACACTAAACCATGCCCCAGGGACTCTAGTTGATCTAGTTGAGCACTGCTCTCCTGCCACTGTTGGGCCTGCTGTTATTCAGCTTTTAAAAACTAAGCAGTTCGTTGTCTAGGGCTGTAACAGTTGCAGAAGGGAAGAAAGGGAAGTCTGACAGAGAAATGAAGGTAATGACTGATAGTGTCTGTGGGTTGTGACTAAAGGCCCAGCAGCAGTACAGACAGAGGTGCCCAAAGTGCTACAGTCTTGTAGGCTGTTTTTTAACTTGTGGTAGGCGCACAGGTCACTGTTATCTTTTAAACAGTGGCTACCCCTTTACAGAGTAGGTATGGTCCATTAAACACACAATTACAGCATAGAAGAATTTCGCTTTCACAGAAAAAGCAGCATTTTTACTGCTTTACTGATTGCAGGATTCCCCCCACTGGCTTCCTGAAAAGGCCTGTGCTTCCTCAGTGTTACACCAAGTAGGTTCTGGAAACTAAAGCAAAGGTCACAGGACAAAGCTCTTTCACATCACTACAACATTTTGGTTATTTTACAAAACTTGTTTTTCCTATTCTCGTTCAGCCTGTACTTGTGGTGATATTTGAGAATATACTGTTTACTATCTACAATACTATTTTCTTTTTACTTTGTTATTTCTTTTGACAGGGTCTCACTCCATATCCCAGGCTGGCCTGGAACTAATGGCAATCCTGTCTCAGGCTCCTGAGTGCTGAGATTATAGGTGTGAATGCATTAAACAAAACAAATCAAAAAACCTGCTTTCTTTAAATGGAAGTAAAAGTGAAGATAAGTAGATTAAGAAAAACAAATCAATCACAAAGTACATCATATACACCTTCAATCTACTCTATTTGTCCTCTAGAAGATTCCCTTTGGGCAACACGATTGTCAACCGGGTGCAATCTAAAAAAAGACAAACTGTTCAGATTCCCCGGGTTCTGGGAGGAAACACCACATCCCATCTCCCCTCCTATAGTAAGTGTCTCTCTCCATCACCAGGCACTCCTGACTGCCCACTCTAGGGCTTCTGTATCTCTTTCCTGTAATTGGTAAGACACCTGATGCTCCTGCCAGGTCTCCCTAGAGATGATCCCTCCTCTCTTGGCAAGCAGCCTCTCAGGTGGGATGGTCTGCTCTGCATCTCTAGCAGCCTGGTAGAGGTCTCGGCTAATGAAAGCCACTGGAAAAGGAACTGCTGCCAGCAAGAAGGCTGATGATCTTTAAAACTAGCAGTGACTGACAAAAAGAACTGTTATTTGTTTCCTATTTCCTTCAAAACCATCATCGGTAGTTGAAGATGTAAAATCTAGTGGAAACTCAAAATGATATTGCATCACAAAATATTTCAAATTCACAAGTAACAAACTGGAAAAACAAAACCAAGAATCACCCAGTAGTCACCATCAAGTTTTCTGTTTTATTTAAGATTTTAGTTTTAATTCTGAAGAAAGAGGTACATTTCCTTGTTTTTAGTTTTAGCATCAGGTTATAACCAGGTTTGTTTTCTTTTCTCCTGTCTTTTCAATACTGCACAAATGTCCAGAAACTACAGGGTTAAGTAAAAGCTGCAGGCAAAGAGGTCAGAGATTTGCTCCTGTTGGTGATCAGATGGCTCCAGAGTGCTGGCTCAGAGTGCCCTGCCAGGTGGACTTATGGTCAAAGAAAAAGAGATTCTGACAGAGGAGAAAGACTGAGGAAATCATTTATAATTCAGCTCTTATATTATGGATAGGTATTAAATCTGTGAATACTTTTTTCCTTTAAAACATCTGAATTTAAATCTAAAGCCCAAAATTTTTTTCTTTAAAAAATTTACTTCTCCCTCTTTATAAACTCTTTAGCAGTAGGCCAGATCCTATAGATAATTCATCTTGCCATCCACTACCAATAAACTTCCCTTTGCTTAAAGACACAATTGAGTCCTCCCCATCAATTCAATAAGAATTTAAAATGAAAAGCATTTTTCCTGCAATAGTGAAAAGCTGAATACAAGATGAATTCCAGGACCACTGCTTTCCCCCATGCATTTAGCAATCTCATTCCAATTGGCCTGGTTTTCAGTCTGCAGTTGATAATGCATTTACTTGACCTTTCCTAGAGATTAATCGTCATTTCCTGCTAAGCAGACTATGTCATTATTATGAGTGACAGACACACAGTAATTTTCTAAATATTGAGACTGCCTTTTGATTTTCTTTTTCCTCTGCTTAAAAAGGCATTTCCTCCCCAGAACCATTCAACAGTGTCACTCACTCAAATGTTGGATCAACTGAAACTTTTACAATCAAACAAAAGATGGTAAAGACGCTGTGAGCGCATCGCATCTGGGGGTAGGGAGAAAAAAATGGCCAGGAACTGGATTCTTCAGAACTTAAGAGATGAGAAGGGAGCTGTGAGTGGGCCGAGAGGGAGAAACAGGGTGGACAGATCCTGCCCTTCTGAACTCCCTCTTTGCTTAGTGGTGGTCCAGTGTAGAACTCTGTAGCAGATCTGCAGGGGTTTTGCTGGGGGGTCTGAAGGCTGTCTGGAAGCCTGGGGGTGGGGAGTGGAAGCTGGAAGGATTTGAAGGAGGTGGGTAAGGATTCCAATTGGCTCTGTGCAGAGGGATCTGTGTGCTGAAGGGGGCGCTGTGGTGAGTCTGTGACGGGGCAGCGCTGGGGCCGTCCATCTCTGTGAGGGCCTGAAGGGATTTTAGCCAGTGTGGAGGATTATCATCTTGAATAGAGTCTAAACTGTTTCCTGAAGATGCTGGAATACCTACAGAGGAAACAGGAGACAAAAAGAAAACGGTGAGTTTGTAAGGAAAGAGCACCAACGTACTCAGTTAAATTTTAAAGAGTGATTTATTACCCGAGAAATAAAAGAATTACAATTTTAAATTTCCAACCGAAACTTAAAAAATGTTCTTTTAACCACCCTCCCCCTTTTCCAGCAATGACCAAGATTTACTGTTGCATAAACACTCCTCTTCAACTATGAACTTACTCCCTCACTTTCAGAGGCGGAACAGTGGAAAAACAAAACCAAAAATCCCCCAACAGCCTCCCCCCCAAAGAAGCCCAGGATCCCCAGAAGCAAATGGTGTATTTCCCTATTGCACCTGCCCTTCTCCAATAGGGATCTGAACAAGGACAGCCTTATATAGGGAGCTTTATAAAGAGTGGAGTATGTTTCTCTTAGCATGGCTCAGTTAGACCCTTTTGTACTTTGAGGCCTACAAAATACACGCATGCTGCCAGACTAGTAACACCTACTTACACCAAAAGGAGCAACCGAGGCACACAACTAGGCTGACTGGTTCACCATGACCCTAAGAATGAATCAGGCTTTGTGAAAGGAACTCATGACTCATGTCGGAAAGACCCCTGTTCTGATTTAACTTGTGCAAAACCAAAAAGCCCCCACTGATGGCTGTGGGTGGAGCTGAAGGGAGCGAGAAAGTTACCTGTGATGATGGCTGGGTCTGTCCAGCTGCCAGGGCTGTCCCAACTCACGCTGTCGGAGGTGGCAGTGTTGGACGTTGGTGCACTGTGGTTGGCGTTGGAGGGGGAAGAAGAATTGGGCAGTCCACCAAAGTTGATGTTAATGTTGGGTAGAAGTGCCCTTAGCCCGTCCTGCCATTCCTTCATATTTAAACTCTCTACAGAACTGTTGTTGTCTGGGAGATTTACCAACAAAAAAATGAAAGATAAAAAAAATAAAAAGCTGACGTTAGAAACATATGCTGTTCTTTGGTGGTTAAGCGGGAGAGGAATTACTCTTTCTTTACTGAGCGTTAATGGGTCATCCTACAAACTGGGTTAGGGCTTTGCTTGTGAGCTCAGGGCCTTCAAGTGAAGGACAGGAAGCTTTCTCAGGCTGATGGGAGGGACCTCCTGACTACTACAAGTGTAGAAATCAGTAATCCTGCTGCAGGATGCAATACTCCAGTGACAAGCCAGCACCAGCTACATGATAAAGTTTCATGATGTGAGGCTATTTAGCCAGCTCAGTTGATGTACACTATTAGAAAAAGAAATTCTGTTAATTCACTATAGGAGCTCATTTCTGGGTCCATTAAAAGGAAGAAAGTCATTTTATGAGAATAAACATAAGCCAAAAGTAAAAGAAAGCCAAGTTCTCCTGATTATAAACTTGGTATTGCATTGCAGGGGCATGATCAGATAATCAGATAATCAACAGACTTCTGAATCTGGAAAGGACATTTTCCCTGAAGAGCAGCAAGCGGGGGCTGGGCACCTCTTGGTGGAGCTGGTCCCCGGTGTGTCTCAGCTCTGCTCTACATTCCTCTCCAGCTCCACAGAGTTTAAGCCTACAGTTTTCAGAGTCTTTATGGATATTGTCAAATAGAAGTCGCTACCGATGTAAAATGGGTTTGTATCAATTGTGGTTTAAACTGGGGTTTACTATTGTTCAGAACCCATATGTAAGACTTGGGGCTGGTAAGGTAAAGTCTAACAACTCCTTAGAATAATTGTTTTATTGAAAATAAGAATGAATCAAATGATCAACTATAGCTTTTGAAAAGCAAAAACATCGTCTACAGAACTGATCAGCAATCAACATGGAGGATAATATCAACAGTGACAATAACTGATCAGGCAGTCTATGCTCTTTGATAAATTCAGAATTTTCTCTTCAAATTTTGCTTCAGCCCATCACTGACCTATGGTCAGATTTTACTAGGTTTCAGCAAATGTAGCATCTCATTTACGGAAGACAGACACAACTAAAGGCAATAAAGCTCATCTCTGAGCCTGACTGAAATGAAGAACACTCTACACTAGGGAAACAAAACAATGGGGGCAGGGGCAGTGTCCTCAAACTTAACTTCACAACTGGTATTATTTCCTAAGCCTTATTCTTCTTACACCTGCATATTCTTTTCTTTTGCATTGTGTCATACAGCTTACAAGGCACTGTACAGTTAATGATTTCATTTGATCGTCACAACTCTGTGAGGTAAATAGGTAAAAAACAGACAGGGACATTTTCTACTATTAGTCTTAGCAGTGCATGCTTGAATCCTAGCTAGTAACACCCAAGGTGAATGGGGCAGGGGAACCACAGCAACATGGCAAGACTGCCCCAAAAGAGAAAAAAGTTGCCCTCATTTATAAAACTCATTTTTGGTAACTTGCGGACAGAGGGATATATTTAAAAAAAATATTATCAAGATCTCTCTCGGTCTACTTTGTGTAGACTATTAATTGAATTTTTTTAAGAGTCAAACATTTAAGGGTCCTACAAAGTCCACAATTAAAAAGAAACAAAGAAAACAGAAGTATCACTAGCCTGTCTATCAGGGATGATGGGCAGGACACAGAAATAACACACTTCAAAGAACAGGCTGGACTTTGTAGCCAGGAGACCACCCCCACCCTGTGTTGTGTTACTGGAGGTTAAACTCAGAACTGTTTGTGAGCTAGGAAAGCACTCTATCACTGAGCTACACCCCCAAGCCCCAAGAACCAGCCTCCCTCGAGACAAGGTCTTATGCATCTGGCTGGCCTTGAACTTCCTATATAAGTAAAGATGACTGATCCTCTTGCCTCTGCTTCTAGAGTACTGAAAGCACAAGTGCATTCCAGGTTTACATGATGCTGGGACTCATACCCAGGGCTTCCTGCATTCTAGGCAAGCGTTCTATCAACTATACTAAATACCCCCAGGACCTACCAATCCCGAGCATGAAACATTCTAACTGAAAATATAATCATCAGTGTTTCCCTCTAAGTCCATAACTTGTACTACACATAAATAAGATCTCCCTGAAAAAGCCTGAAATCATAGGATGTGCTCAATTACAGGAAGGTTTAGTGGGTAAGACACAGTATGGCTTCTAAAGCAGTGAAACTGAGGGGAGAATAAACTTAGAAAGCTGTTCTATGAAGCAAAGCTGAACTCTGAGAAACAAAACCTTCAATGCCTTGGTAAGAAAAAGATGCTGTGTAACTATGGGAATGACTACAGGATGGTAATTCCTCCTGGCTGGTCTGGGTGGTCCAGGTCAACAACTGGCTTCTCTCTTCCTTACCTCACTCATAATATTTTCTTAACTGTTACTTTATATTTGCCAAAAGCAAAACACAAGAACATTTACCTCCACTTACTGAGTACCGCACTCAGGAAAACTTACTATGAGGCTAGTAACAATAGTGTCAAAAGGCAGCAAGGAGCCCTGCACCCTACATCTCAGCTTTGCCGCCAACCAATTTAAAAAAAAACACTTTTTCTTTCTTTTTAATCAAAGGCTATTTGTTCCCCTGATTGCAAAATAATACAACTCTGCTATAGTGTTACCCAAAGGCAGTCATCTCTGGTACATGGCACATAAACAACAGGAAACTATAAAGTCAGGATAGTTTGAATATAAGAGAGCTTGGGAAATAATCTTTACTGAAAAACATCAAACAACATTCGTTCCTCTCCCCACCCCTCAAAACAAAGCAGGTGCCTAAACATTCTGGGAGCTTCAGAGCATACATAATGTGTGGCTTATAGTGAAGACATGTAGGGGAGGGGCACTACACAAGACAAGACCCACAGCCTTAGCTTGTGGAATGGAAACATATTCTATAGAGCTTAGGAGAAAGCTTTTCTTCAACACCTTCTCTATTGCTGAGTGTTTGTGCAGACAAAGGCAACCAACCTCATCAACACAGTTCCATGTACCCTACCTCACAGCTTGTCCTGGATTCCTTTTGACAGTAGACCTCTAGTAAGTCCATCCCTGGAAACACAGCCAAGTTTGTTTCTATAGTAAGTGCTGTCACTGAGCCACATCCTGGCTTGGCAGCCACTGGCACTGCACTACAATCCTCGTGTGGCTAGCTGTCCTACACACTGTGGGATGCTTACCAGCACCATACCTTCCAGATGCTAGCTGTGACAATCCAATGTGTTTGTAGATATTCTAAGTATCATGGGAGGGAGGTGGGGCAAAGTTTCCCATTAGGACCATGGACAAAGAAACAGGACTCCTTTGCTTTTAAGGCTACATTCCCTCTCCAAACAGTATCAGCACTTGGATCACACTGACTCAATAGGGTGTAACTTAATTTTCTTTTAAGGATTCATACAAAACACGGGGCTGAAAACTGTCACCAGGCTGCAGAAGGCAGCTCTAGGGCTGCCTGTCAATATCACCTTGAACATGTGGCATACTTAGTCTCTTAGAACTCTACTGCCTTACCCCTATGCAGACAGAATAGAGAAGTCATAGAAGCACATTCATTTTTAATAAATGACTAACAAGTGTTACTCTATTGGTCACCAGTAAACCTCCCAATGAGGCAAGGCAGCAGATGTCTAACTTGCCGGAACTGGGCAAGTATACAGGTATCTTAAGAACCTAGCCATAACAGTCACTGTGCTCAAAGAGGTGCTGTGTGGCCAACCTGATTAGCATGTCTGCCCATGGCCAAAACATTGCAAAGGTGAGAACATGGAAAGGAATCACAAAAGCAGAACTTGAAAAGACCAAGCAAGGTACAAATTAGATCAAGTTACTAAATATATTTTATGGTACAAATGATACTAACTTTTTTATGTATGTAATTAGTGCTGGCAGGGCTATCTGTAAACACACAGGCCTTATCAACTAAGATAGTTTGACACAATTAAATCACAGATATGCCAAGTCCTCCAGCTCTTTTTTACACTTGGGTAGGATCAGCTGGTTCACAAATTTGGCCCTAATTCTTAGTTTTCATCTACCAGACTGCAGTACTGGGACCAGAGAACTCAAATATTTCAAGTTAAATTACTCTGAAAGAGTGGCCTGACACCCTGTGTGAGTCCCAGTTAGAAAGCAGTCCTAAAATACATCTTATATTTCAGCCTTCAAGTTCTTTCTCACGGTTACCCCAAAAAGCCCCCAAATATGTATACTTTTCTTTTCCTTTGCTCTCATCATGCACAATCAAAGGCTCCTACATTGTGCACTTCCGTCAGGACACAGGATACGGCCCCACGTGGCCCCACGCGCCTCCGTCACACTGCTCTCTCCCGTCACACTGCTTCACTAGTCTGGGCTTGACGTCCATCCTCATCAGCATTCACTGTGTGAAAGCCCAACTCCCTCAAACTTCAACAGCCCATCTTCATGTGATTCAAATATAAATGAACTATGCCAAACCAAGCTTTAAGGAACAAAAAAGTTATCATATTAGGTTTTATATAAAAATATTCTTTAGGATTGCTGCAAAAATCACTGTAATTTCCTAATATGGAACTACGGCTGTCTTTCAGACATAAATACAATCAGTTTTCGAAAAATATTCCACTTAAATGATAGAGTTTATACTCAAATTTCTAGGACTATGTTTATTATAAAGCAAGACCCACCGAATGGCAGAGCCGAGTTGCTTGGGCACAGACAAAAGTACAGTCCTGAAAGTAGATTTTAGATTAAAAAAAAATCTAAGAATGCAAATGACAAGAGTTCTAAAGAGGAAATGTCAGGTGCCTTAACAAATATTTAAAAGTTAAATTTTGCTTACACCAATATAAGGAAGCAGAAATGACATAAACGGAAAAAAGAGGGGTTAGCTAGACAAGCGTTCTGCTTTGTAAACGGTAGTTCCTGTCAGTCTACTTCACTGGAATGCTTTCTGGATCTCTCAGTTAATTTTTACTCAGTCTCCCAAAAATCTGCCTTTTTTCTCTCACCCAAACCCTTCTAGATGACACACACTATGGGAACAATACTCTTGTCATGGAGCTTGGTATCTTGCACTTTCCCCTTATTTCAAGATCAGACTTGAAGACCCTATACAAAATTCAATTTTTATGTGCTTCTCTCGGAAGCCAGGTGGAGGTCTGGGTACCCAAAAAGCTTCCCTCAATGTAAACAAGGAAGAAACGAGTCACAAAGATGCCTTCAGTACTGTTCAGGTGCCAAAACACTTTAACATTTATACATTAAAAAAAATCTAGTACATCTGTATTATTTAAATAAGAAATGCTACCCCCCCTTTTTTTAGACATGGTCTCATCATGTACCGCTGACTGGTCTGGAATTCACTATGTAGATCAAGCTAGCCTCGTAGAAAGCTGTCCAGGTCTGCCTCCCAAGTGCTGCTACGAAAAGTGTATGTCACCACACATGGCCAGAAGTGCTTCTTTAAAAAAGCAAATATTCTGGTACTAATAAAGGACAGCAACCAAGATGTGTAAAACACAGTTTATAAGTTTTCTACTCCAGATACCTCTCCGTCACTCTGTTCTAGGTCACTATTTCAGGGCTAAGAGTTCAGTGAAGTAGCAGCTTCATTTTACAAATGAGAAGCTGAATAGCCTCTAGCCCTTTAAAGAATTTATCCAAGGTTATATAACTAAAAAATGTCAACAACAGTAACCAAGAAATCAGTATGACTTGACAGTATTCATTTCTGTGAAATTCACTATCAACCAGTGCTGGTCCTGGCAGCAGGCATGAGATACAGTACCAGAGAGACAGGGTGCCTAACCAGAGCATAGAACAGTCAGTACTGTGGTAGAAACAAACAGGCACTATGAGGCAAAAGAAGGAAGCGAGCAACCCTGACATTCTGCAGATGGGATCCTTGGTGCCCAGGCAAGCATCAGAGGCAGGTGGAAGGAGCCTCTGGGAAGAACAACCACAAAGGCACAGCATTTTAAAAGATATAAGCAGGTGTGCTTTACATTTTTCTGTTCTAGAATGTGCATGTCAAGAACTCTAAGCCTATTTTGGAAGAAACTAAGATAATCTTGAGAATAAGGGGTCCGGATGACTGATACATGAAGAATATCCATGTATAAACCTGAATACAAACGAGGAAAACATTGATGGGGATCATGGTGTGCACCTATCATCTCAGGAGCAAAAGGTCACTTTGAGGCTGGCCTAGTCTGCAAAGTGAGCTTCAGGCCAGCCAGGGTATCTAGAAGTACCCATCTGGAAAAGGGGGGGAGGCAAACTATAAATTTAATATCAAAGATTATTTCATCTATATAGGAAATAATCATAGAAAGGATCAGAAGGAACCTAAACCAGGGGATATAAACATTAAGCTCAATAAAGGAGACAGAGAAGGGGAGGGAAGGGAGAGAGGGAGAGGAACAGGGAAAGACAGACAGACATACAGACAGATCTGTCTAGGAAATCTACAGAGGCTGATGAAACAAAGTCCACACATACATGCATATACAAGAGCAAAATGTGCACTCTTGAGCAGGTTAGGGTTAGGTTGAGCTAGGGAAAGCCCTGGGTGGAAACACAAAGACCACATGACACACACCTAAGATGACATGGAGACCACCTGCCAGACTATGATTTCCCCAAAACAGATTAAAAAATTGCAGGCATGCGGGGTCATGCTAGACCTTGAGAGTCAACCACTCTAGCATCTGAAGGTCCAAATCTGCTCTAAGGCTGAGTGGTGGTGGCACTTAGGAGGCAAAGGCAGATGATGGATCTCTGTGAATTCAAGGTCAGCCTGGCCTATGAGTTACAGGATAGCCAGGGCTACACAGCACAGAGAAACCCTGTCTTGAAAAAACAGAAAAAGAGAAAAGAAACCTGATGAAGCATCTTCCTACATGTCTTTCCCAAGACAGTAAAGGAGGAAGAGAACCTCATTCTGCCCTACAAGAGGACTAGTTACTCATTGTAAAATTCACCCCTCAGGATTTACAATTTTAGTAAAGAATGATGAGACTCCATTCTTATAAAGCAAGCATCCTGGCTATTTCTACCACTGCCACGGTGTGCTTCAATCATTCACTTACATTTATTCTTTCCTACCAGACTCTGAGCTCCTCCTTGGTTTGGCAAATAGTATCAACCCTTACTAGGCAATGGAATGAAGGATGCTGAACAATACCTTTTCCAAAACAGGTCAGAAAAAGAATGGGTGAAGGTAGTCCCCATGTGGGAGCAATGATTCACTGACTACAGAAGGTGCTAAAATGTCATTCTAGCTATGCCCCATAAATATTAATAATAATAAGGAAGTGGAAATGAGATGGCATATAAAGTCAGTTGCATAAAGAGTATCTGATAAAATTATATTTGAAAAGATCTACAAGATAAAATAGGCATATATGATCTATCTGTAATGCAAGATATTTTAATTGTTATGGATTAAAATTAGAATCCATAATGATCTAATGCATGATAATGGCAAGGAAAAGCCATGTGTAGAATCATGGAAAAAAGAGGAAAAGCCTCTGCTGAGTCTTAGGTAACTAACATTGAGCCACAGGAAAAGGCAGAGATCACATTTTAGTGGTCATTTCATTCCTGTCCACCCTCTTTGGAAAGAATGGGCTCTCCTAACCAAAAGGACAGACTAAGTAACATGACGAAGGTAGATACAGAGGCAGTTAAAGGCTCTCTAGGTGCCAAGTGCAACCTAGGATGTCAGCCCTCACAGATGAGACTACAGAGCCATTTTTGAGAGACAAGCCACACAGGAGCAAGAGGCTGACTACAGAAATTGCGCACTTCAATTCTTCAACGACTGATACTAACACCTGTTTGTTCTGCTTTTGTTTCAAGACATTTCTCTGGGAAATAAGCAAAATTTTGTCAAGAACTATAGTCCCCTTCCAACTAAAGTATTCAAGATGTTAAACTTCTTTTGAAATTGAACAGGTAGTCATGGAGGTATCTTCTACTGACAACTATTTTTCAAACAGAAATATTTCCTTCCTATATTCCATGACTTATTTCCTCTTACATTGCCTGCTCACATCATGGGCCTTCCAGTTAGCTCTTTCTTACCCTCTGACACACCAACCCCCAAACAGAGTAGAATACAGTGGCCAATAAAAGCCAAAAAGATTTTCCATAATGAACCAATCAAATCAAAGTAATTCCTTTGGCATAGGTTCCTTAGGTTGTTGGAGTATAGTGTATCTTGAATTCAACAGTCCATGCTGTTTGGAATGATTACCCTTTGGAATAAAGATGGTTAAAAATAGCATGGCTACCAACAGAGTCTAGGCAAATTCATGCAAAACTTTAGATATTATGTTAGTCTCTGCCATACTGCTTGGATTGTTTAACTCTGCATTTTTCTATATATTTAACAAAATGTACAGAAGTTCAAAACATGGAAACAAAGAGGTACAGGTGACAGAATCAAGAGTGAAAACCATACCTTAAAATTACTACATTCTTTACACAAATTAAAACAGTCACTAATAACACATCTGTCATTTTATAATTATATAGTCATTTCATAAGGCAAACTTCTAAGATGGGGACATAGAAACAAGAATTCACTCTAGAACAAATTCAATCACACAAAATTTATCATGTACACATTCCTATTTTTTTTCTTTTTTAAATGCATCAGGAGAGTACAGGAGAGAAAAAAGAAAACCTAAGTATCCAGTAATGTGCACAGGAAAAGGCATAATGGATTTACTTATCAGGCTCATGGTATCTGAATTTAAAAAAAAATGGTACAGCTGGGTACGTTGGCATACATCTTTAATCCCAGCACCCAGGAAGCAGAGGCAGGCGGATCTCTGTGAATTCCAGGCCACCCTGGTCTACAGAGTGAGTTCTAGGACAGCCAGGGTTTCATGGAGAAACCTTGTGTCGAAGAACAAAAAACAACAAACCAAACTGGTATAGAATGTCTAAAAACACCATATAAACAGATGTGCACATCTAAATCAGAAATAGTACAACCTTGGTCGAACCACAAATGTTAACTAGTCTGAGCCTCAGCTCCCCCTTTTAGATGCTTATATAAACACAAATGTAAGGACAAGTATTGTCAGTAAGAATGGCTTTCATGGCAAAGCAGATCTATTACCTGACCACCTGTAATTACTATCATCAGATGTAAGCTCACTCTAAGAAAAGCACTGTCAAGTAACATATATTACAGAGAGCTACAAAGAAAACTGGTTATCAAGTTACATGTGAATGGCTGAACTGAGAATCGGATCGACATCCAAAAGACAGAAAAGAAGCAGTAACCTCCTTTGTGGATTTGCAAAACAGCACTGAAACGTTATAAATGGGAAAAGATGAAAAGATTTTGAGTTAACTATGAGAAAAATTGCAATTACAAGTTGCTATAAAGAACTCCTAATTATTAAAACAAATTTAACAGCTTACCAGTATAAAGAATTCTGAAAATTCCAATATTTTATAGCTTTTGGAATTGTGTCTAAGTTAAGAAAGACCAACACTATTTATCTATTTATATCTATATATACATATAGATAGTATACATAGAATTTTTTCCTGTGCACATCAATGTAAAAAGCTATGTGGGAGTGGTGGTAGGGTGCTGGTAAAGGAATTAAGGGTAACATGCAGTTGTAGTTACAGGGGAGATCTTAACAATGTAAGGAAGAGGTAGGTTACAATTCAAGTTTATTCTGACTACATGATTCCATAGCCAAACTCTCACACAAAGTAGGTCCAAGCTTTGCATGCCCCAGGAGCACATGACCCCCAAACATGCAGTGAATGTCATCTGGGTCCACCCTGCTCCCACACTCTCATAATAGCCACACTGTTCTGCTTGCTTCTCATGTCCCTGTTGAATGACAGAAGTGTCTATTCCCAATAAAGTCAGCAACAGCTTTTGATTGTTCAGTGTTGAAAAAACATTTTTTTATTGGGGTACAAGTTTCTTTCCAGTTTTGCATTCAGATTAGATACTTTGCTGACTTTACAGCAATTCCCAATAGTTTCTATTGAAATTTCTAAGATTTCTGATGTTCATAATTTTTATAAATAAGAGATTTTCGAATGATCTAGAAGTTAAATTACTAAAGCTGTATCTACTGCATTTTGATTATACAGTTCACTTTTATTTTAACAGTGAGATCAGTCAGCCTCATCCAATTCTAAAGGACACCTCTTACAAGCACAGAATTATCTTAAGGGCTGATGAACTCACAAAAATTGCAAATGAAACTAAAATTATTCATTTTTCCAAAATATTATTTTAACTGGCAAATTCATAACTTGGTTATGAGCTGCATGCTTAAGTATTTCTAGGCATTAGAATGGTTTACTTTGCTGTAATTTCATTAAAAATCAGAACCTGATCACTACTTTATATTAAGACAGAATATAATGGGCATAGTTACAGTATAACAGATGATTCATACACCTCCAGATACAGCTCAGCTGACCACTCATAACCTCCATGAGTTTCTCGATGCAAAACTTTTGCAAACCAAGAGGCATTTGTTAAGGTTTGAGACTGGCTGAGATACAAACACTCATTTTCTGAAACAAACATGTACACATTGAAATTTCAGTAATTATGTGCAATGTGTGCTATAAGGGGAAAAACACTAGAAATGTAATATTATTAAGTGAAAAGAGACAAGCTGAAAAGGGTAGTGTTATTCCAAAGAAGACAAAAATAGAACAGGGATAACTACAGGGAAAGTAAACAGACCAGTGGCTTAGTGGGGGTGGGGGATGCATGAAAAGACAGAATACAGAGGAATATCAGGACATTACAATGATGGACATATGTCATTTACAGTTGTTTAATTCTGTACAATGGACAACAGCATGGGTGAGTAGCCCTCTTACAAACTGTGGAATCTGGGTGATAGTGCTGTATCAATGTAGGCTCATCAACTGGAAGATACAGGTAACGGAGTAAGCTAGCTACACATTGTGGGGCAAAGGAGAGCAGGGGAAATTTAACTTCTAATTTTGCAGTGAACAAAAAGCAGCTCTAAGCACATAGGTTTTCTGATGCCTTTTAAAGGTTATTTTGATTTTCCTTCCTCTTATTTAATTACTAGGGTAAAATGAAACCTTTTCTGCTTCCAGTTTTCAAGTGATTATTTCAATATAAAGAACAGAGAAATTCTTCAACAACACAATCACCTGGTATTGACTACTATGATGTTTGTGACACGTAGTTTTAATTATTAAACTTTTTATTGCACACACACACACACACACACACACACACACACAGAGTCTGTCTTAATAAGACCACATCCTCTCCAGTCCACGAGAGCCAGTCCTCCTGTGCAGGATAGCATTTCAAAAGACTCTGATGAATTCAAAGACTTTTATGCTTACCACCAGTCCACTAAAAAGACTTTATTTTAAAATCACTTAAGATTATGTATTTATGTAAGTGTTCATCCTTAGTTATGATTTATTATAGTTGAATTTGGAACAGATTGCCAGAGATGGTCTTGACAGAACCAATTCTCAGTCAATATTCAAGCTCACTGCAAAAGAAGGCAGGAAGGGAAGAGGGAAGGAAGATTAGATGAATACATTTTAAATATAAGTCAGAAACTGTAATTCTTATTTCAGATATTCTGGAGCTTCACACTGAATTAGAACTAATGTTTTAGTGAAAGAAAATAATTAGAGGTATTACATGATTTTTAAAGAATGTCTTAAAAACTTTCCTGAACTGAATCTCAAAACCTTCCAAAGTCAAAAATCTGTTGGTTCAACATTTAACAATGCAGTGGTTGCTCTTCAGTCAGTTCCCAAACCCAGACTATGCCTTCTGTTCAATGTGTTGTTTTAATTCAAAAGAGAAAGAAAAAAAAGAATATGATCATTTAAAAGATCCAAATCCATTTTGGTAATAAATGGACAGGAGAGTAGAGTGCCTCCAGCTAGCAGAACATACTGAGTGACAACTAGCATTTCTGATAGACACCATTTTCTCTTCTGATAGAGAAAAATCTAGGACATTTGGGTCGAGTAGGAAAAGCACACAAATAGCAAACATTAAGGTCTAGTTATGGGATTGGGGATGTAGCTCAGTTGACAAGTGCCTGCCTAACTTATATAAGGCCCTGGGTTTGCTTCCCAGCACTACATAAAAGCAGACATGTTAGCACATGCCTATAACCCAACACTCAGAAGATGGTGAAGTTCAGGGTCATCTTGTTACAAAGTGAATTTAAAGCAAGGCTGGACTACATGAGACCCTGTTTCAAAATAAAATATAAATAAATTTAGAAGATCTAGTTGCGACTTCCCCACTAATTGTGGTAAATTACATGGATCAAGAATGATTCTTTGTCAAAAGAAAAAGGAAAAGATGTAAGCACAAGCTGTCAGAATGGCACATAAGATGTTCAAAAATTAAAATCTGAAATTGTTGTAACCTAACTTGTATATTTGAGGATTATTTAAACCCATGTTTATTTTGGCAATATATTTAAGTAAATTTAAAAATACACTGAGAGATTGGGTAAAGTGGCTCATGCCTTTAGTCTCTGTACTTAGGAGGCAGAAGCAAGCTGATCTCTGTGAGTTCAGTAACAGCCTTGTTACAAAAGAAGCTCTAGGCCAGCCAGGATTAAAAAGCGTGAACCTGTCTCAAAACAAAACAGTAACAAAAGAACAAAGACCAATATACCAGGTTTTAAGAGTTTATATCTAGCAGGACTGACTGGGACCATGTGAAGATCACAGTAAGGTTATTAGCAAACAAATTTAGAAGGGGTAAGGAAATGAACCTGATAGACATTCTTTCCTTAACGGGCATTAAGAAGTAAACAGGGGTTGGAGAGATGCCTCTTCCAGAGGTCTTGAGTTCAATTTCCAGCATCCACGTGGTGACTCAAAGCACCCATAATGAGATCTGGTGCCCTCTTCTGGCCTACAGGCAGAACACTATATGCATAATAAATAAATAAAATCTTAAAAAAAAGTAGATAGAGCCTTAATTCATAATGATGGTAGGTTTTTCTTTGTGGAGTGCAGGGAGGGGGAATTGGAGATCAAACACAGGGCCTTACACAAGTGCTACAATCATGAATTTTAATAAAATGTATTATTTTAATAGCAAAAACATAGATGGAATAACATGCAACCTAACAGTTTTAAGTGAATGCAAAATGTTCCTACTTGGCTGATGACTTCATAACACAGGGCCTGGTTTACCTTCATTTAGCTGGGTAGTCAACTTATAGATGTAAAAGGAAAAAAAACCAACCACACAGCTTCAGGGAGTCAGACTTCTGGCAAAAGAACACATGTAATGTGCCAAGGTTTCAAGGAATCCCAGTGAAGCTCCAGACCATTGTGCTCAGTGTAAATATGGAGTTGAGTCACTGGAATTACATTTTGCCGTATCAGGAAATACACAGCAGCAGGCTGTAACAGTTGACTGGAGAGAACTTCCTTGACCTTCTTCTCTTGGAGATGCTGATGTTACCATCTTTAAGTTCTTGTACAATCTTTCCTGTTTCGGTATACTAAAGCATAATGTCCTTGATTGAAAAAGCCAGCAAAGCAACTAAGAGTCTAAAAGGTGTAGCACAGAGTACCTCTTCTTCAAACTTGAACTTGAGAGAGAACACACCTTTAGTTTTGTTGTAATACACCTTAGAGCCATCACTACACAGTTGTTGGATTATTTGTTTCATAGTATTAGAGATATCAGCAGTGTGTGTTGGTCCTAATTGCATATATTAAATCTCACCACTTTTTAATCTTTTAATTCTGACATTGACAATAATATAATGAAGTCTACACGAAAAATACTTGAAAGGCCAAACTTCTCCCCTCTTCTTAAAGTTCCTCCTGGATCACCGGGCCACAGTTGACTTGACAGCTTATAGGCCATGTGATAACTGCAGGTCCATGGGTATTTTGAAATCCTTCATTTTCACTGCCTCTGAGCAGAAAAACCCTTAAGAAAACCTCTAGAATAGTTAAACTGTAAGACACAACATTTAGTGAGGAAACACATCCAGAATCTTTAAGTTCTTTGTTCCAGTGAGTTGTATGTATGAAAGAAAATTCAGAATCTTAACATTCTTTTCACCAGTGAGTTGTGCATAAAAAAAGACAGGACTAAAAAGATCTAAATTTTTGTCTGAATGTGACTAACAAAACAAAGAAACAAAAACCAAAACAAAACAAAAAAACCCCTCACAATCCTTCTGAGATTGGATTATTATTTGATTCTTACAAGGAGAATTGCTAAAGACTGTGCTATCTATCAGAGCTCATTTGTAATATAAATCTTCAAAAATTATTTTTTCATAGATTTTTCTAAAGAGTGACATGGGATGGTCTTATTTAGTAGTAAAATTTTGCACTAAAGATTTTAATACAAAAGTCTTTATTTGGGAGAAACAAAATTAGTCAGAAAATATTTTAAAAAGACAGCATTAATCCCAAATATATGAATGAGATGAAACACATCATGATATGAGAAGTCACAGAAAAACAGCATGAGACTATTTCCTCTGCTATAGTTATCAGGTGGAGGATTTACTTGACAATTATATACAGCCTACAAGTACAGACAGGCACTACACTCAAAGCCTCATGCACACACAGAGAACAAATGTTATACTTTACACCTTGGCTAAGTAAAGCCTTTCTTGCATGATGCTAATTAAGCATCCTGAAGACAGTAAGGTGTTCCTAGAAGAAATCAAGGATCCAAGTTTTAGTTCCTTGTTCTTTTGGGGTTTGTTTTGCTGCAGAAGGGGGCTTGGGGGGTGGAAATGAAAACTGTCAAAGCTTAAGTTGAAGCAGTGAAGAGATATATTTTAAAGTTTGATGTTTATTTACCTTTCAGCTTACTGGGTAAAATATGGAATGTGGATATAGCCACTGTCACACTGCCCCAACAATAAAGGACCAAGATTCTCACTAACAATGAAATAATTAAAGGGCAGTTACTAGGCCAGTGCCCCATACATATTTAAATAGTTAACCCTACATTACAAAAACTTGACTCTATGAAAAAGAAAGGCATGGGTACTTTAAAAGCTTTATAAATTATATGATGGGAGGAGTTTCGGGAATAATGCTTTTGGATTTACCAGCACAACGATGGATGTGAGGACTAAGAAGCAGGTGTGGCAGCACTGTTTTAAAGTCAGTTTGGAGCTTCTGGGAATCTTTAGGATAATCCAAACAGTGTGAAATGGCTAAAAGTTAAATCAACAACTTTCTAGGAAGTGTGGGCAAGACGAAGCTAAGAAGAATGGACTGGCTTGTTAAGGTCAACATTCTATGCTATTTTACAGAACCTCAGGGCACTTTAGCCAACTCTTCACATAGATTAAATTGCTTAGGCTTACCTCAATTCTAGGTAGAGAGTAGATCCCCACCCCATGACTAGCAATGTAACATGGTGTAATGGTTAGTTTTATCAACTTGAGAAAATTTAGAATCGCTCAGGGAAGAATGATTTTTTCAAGGAAGGTATGTCTAGATCAGTTTGACCAATGGACACTTCTATAGGGGAGTATTTAGATTACATTAACTGATTCAGGAAGACCCAGCCTAAAAGTGGGTAGCACCACTCCCTCAGTTTGTGTGCTGGGTGGGGTGTGTAAAACTGGAGAAAGATAGCTGGGCATAACATGCATGATTAATCCTTCCCCTCTGCTTCCTGACTATGATGAAATATTGACAGCTGTCACAAGCATTGTAACTCCTCCAAATGATGGATGGGCTGTAACTTGGAACTATGAGCAAAAATAAACCCTTTTTCCTAGGCTGTTTTTGTCAAGTTATTTTAACTAGGTGGTAGTAACATTAATTCTCCTAGAAGCAAATCACAGACTAGTCAAGAGGTCCAAGAACAGTAGCTTCTCAATCAGCATGGTTTCACAAATGTCGTATTGTTTCACAGCTGACATCTCATCCTACATATATGGAAGCAAATCTAGTTAACTTAAAAAATACTCATGTGCCAGACAACTAAGGCTACTTCCAAATGAGACATTTGCTACTAATTAGATGAAGAAACATACACACGCACACCTTCATTCCTGCTCTATTATACTTCAATAACTTTTAGTAAGATTACCAACCTAAGTATACAAAATATAAGAACCAAAAGTATATTAGCCCCCAAATTTGTAGATTTTATTTGTTCATAAAATATAATCTCATTGGGGAAAATTAGCAAAATATTTTGTCCTTTACAGTGAGACTGATAAATTTTCTCTATTCTACTCCAATAAGCAGAATAACATAACCCAATTGTGTGGAACATTTTGCCTTCTTAAGAGGAAAGCCTATGTTGGGACTTCCTATTTTGCTTCTGGTTTAACAATGGTTCTTTAACAGACTCACCATATCCAGCATCGACCCACCCCAATTCTTTCTAATCCCAACATTACAATCACGCCTTTGCACATAGACTCTTCAAATCTGCCTGGCTCAACCTCAGCTTTTCTAGGCTCTCCTCACTACTCTCACGTTCTCCTACCATTCTTTCAGAGAAGTTTGCCTTTAGATAATTTCAAATTATAGGAAACCAGGCTTGAGATTCTGCAGGCAACACCAAGTTCTCTCCAGTTCAGATCAACTTCCTATTCGCCAAAAAGACAAGAAGAAAACAGGGTAGAAGCCATACAGGGGTAACAAAAGCTAACTGTCTTTCCAATCTTACAATCCACCATTCTTTCTCTGCTTTTCATCCATTACTTAGCACTTTTCATCCATTACATCACACTGTCTACAATCTCACTACTTGTCATCCATTTAACACTACCCCGTTCTTTGTCATGAAATCCCCTTCCATATCACTCACACCACAGTTGACAGGAAATGCTTTACTGGCCTCCTCTTGACTATAAGATTATGTAGTCCTGACTGTCCTGAAACTGACTATGGAGATCAGACTGGCCTTCTCTAAAGGAAACCTCATCTCACAAATTTTCTTCCTCAGCTTGGGGCACACCTGTAAAACCAACACTCCAGAGGCCGAGATAAAGAGAGGATGGTGAATTTGAGGCCAGCCTGGGATACATCCTATGACCCCGTCATTTAGAAAATGGAGATGGGGAGAGAAGTTGAGGTAGCCCTCAGCTGGGAAAGCGTGAAACCCTAGGTGTGGTGACACATGCCTATAATCCCAGGACTCAGAAATCAGGAGATGGAGGCAGAAGGATCAGAAATACCAGGTTATACTCAGTGATATAGTGACTTTGAGGCCATCTGGAATAATAACAATAATTAATAATCTTATAGTCAAGAGGAAGCTGGTATAGTATTTTCTGTTAGACTATGTTGTGAGTGATGTGGAAGGTGATTCAATGATTTTTAGATTTCACACCAAAAAACAGGGTAGTATTCAGTGAATGACAACAATAAAATCCTGTATTTTTGGTTTGGTTTTATTTAAAATCTAGCTTGTCACATGAAGAGAACCACACCCAAGCATTAGGTGGAGCTTGTGGAGCTCCACGAAAGGTAGAGGAGGAAGGATTGTAGAAGTCAGAGCTGTCAAGGACACCAGGAGAACATGGCCCACAGAATCAACTAAGCAGGACTCCTAGAGGCTCACAGAGACTGAAGTTGCAATCACAGAATCTGTGTGTTCTGCACACATGCTATGGTTATTTAGCTTTGAGTTTTTGTGAAACTTCTAACAGTGGGGTCTCTGATGACTCTTTTTGCCTGGTCTTGGGACCCTTTTCCTCTTACTGAGTTCCTTGTCCAGCCTTGATACGAGGGTATGTGCCTATTCTTACTGCATCTTGTTATGCCATGTCCAGATAATATTACTTGTAGGCCTGTTCTTTTCTGAAGGGAAATGGAGGAACAGTGGATCTGGGGAAGGGTGGGGTTCAAGGACTGAAGGGTAGGGAGGTTGCAGTTGGGATGCCATTGTATGAGAAAATAATTTAAAAAAAAAGCTCCTATTTTGGACCATTTCATGCAATTTTGGTTTTAATAGGTCACTAAAGACCTAGCCAAACATAGTCTAGTCCAATTTGCACTGGCCAAGAATGACATCCTGAAACTGGATTCTATTTGTCCTAACTTCAATGAATCCTCTTAAAATGCTACATGTTGCTATGCCATGCCCAAACTCCACAGCACCCACCCCCACCATAATGAGTTAATTACACTTCTCTTCCTCATTTCCCAGGGTTTAGCTTACTTGGACTTAAACCTCAGTCATGTCTATTTCCTGGTCCTTCTGCTCAGTGGCTCAGTCCCTCTCCTTTACTGCACCAACTTTTCCTTTTCATTGAAATGTAAGTCCTCTTCAAAAGTAATAACATCCCACTTTTTATAAAACCTTCTTCATCAGCTCAAAAATATGCTCATTTTCAAGCTCCTGTTGTTTTACTTTGAAATTTGGCACAGTGTTTGGCTTACTCACTAAACACATTCATGGGAATATCTGCAAACACTACAGCTTATTTACCCAACCCAAGGAAGCACAGAGTGAGTGTTCATTCAAAAAGGGAGAGAGATGGTATTAACAGCAGATGTACTGGCTTATCACCAGATATGTGACTTTGTCTATTTCAGAGAATATAGATTATTTCTTTTAATTTAAGAAAGGCAACTATATTTTCATCTTTTAAGAAAACTAAACAGAAATGAGAAAATTTTATGATAAAAAAATCTAAAGTCTTACAAACCAACACAAGTAAAGTCCTCACCCCCATGTTTACATAAACATAGCAGTGCTCAATTTTGTGGGATTTCAAATGTTTCTACAATTCTTTCCTTTCTCTAGGCTTTTTGCAGAATTTGTGTCTCGCTGTACCTCCCTATGAACTTGTGTCAGAGCAGAAGAAAGTTCTGTCAGTTTTGAAGGTACGTGGAATACCATACAAATAAACTATGTCAGTACAAGTATGCACAGACAAAATGCATTAAAGTTGCTTAATTCAAAGAAACATATAAATATATTCAATTTGCAGGACGCTGAAACATGAGTATATAAAATAGAACAATGAATATGTCTTTTCTATTTTTTTAACCTCCTTCCAAATCAGTACACATTTTAGGTATCAGCATTAACACTCTGCCATTCTTAGAGCAGTTAATGGAATGAATCTAATAAACTAATAAAATGAGTCTGGAATGTTATGGCTGTTGTGATTAAGAGTATCAAAGGTCAACCTGATAAAAATGTGAAATAAATCTGCCACTAGATCGGTGTCTTATTGGTGAATATGTTTTATTCAACCTTGTATCCCTCAAGATCTAGCTCAGGTCACTTTACAGAACAAAATAACGCTTTGCTGAAACATGAGGGAGAATGTGCCAAAGTACCACCTGAAAAATACAAAATGTTGAATGAAAAGGAAATCATTATTAATCAAAATTTTTCTACTGGAATCTTTGAGAAAATAAAAGAGCACTTCTCATCCCAGAGCTAAAAGACAACTGGAACAGGACTCTATTTCCCTCAGAAAATAAAGGCATTTGAAGGCAGTCATTTCTTGGTATTTGAAACCATTTGGAGAGGGAGAATGTAACCAAACTCTATCAATCTAGTAACTATGGATCTTCTTTAGAAAAACAACAAACGTAAGTTCATGTAAATAAACCCACCATTTCACATATACCTTCCAAGAGTTTGGGACTCTGGGTTAAAAATCCCTGTGTTAAGGAAAAGACTAATCACTTTATAATGGTCAAAGAAGTGAAATTAATGGTATCCTATCTAGTGTAAAATTCATCATACAAGAATGTACTGACAAACCCAAAAGTCTTAGAACTCCTCATTCTTTCCACCATTTTGTTAAATTTGCTTGTGATATTAAAATGGTACTTTAATGTACCACATAATTTCTTCCATGCTTTAGTATAAATCATGATGTTAAAGACTTCTAAAATACATATTAAACAAAAATGTGAGGCTTTATAAGGTCTAGAAATTATAAAAAAAACAACCAGAAAACAACTTAAAAGTAAGTTTTTAACATAAGCTATAATGCTGAATTTTAATTGCCCAGGAAGCATTTCCTAATTTCACAGCTATGTTGGAGGAAAAGGGGGAGAGAGTAGGCAGGGAGGAGACAGCCTTGGACACTTATCAGGGACTATGGGCAAGTCTGGAAAAACTTTGGACAAATTTTCTATACAAATTTCAAATGAAAAAGAACAGAGAAAGATAAGGAAAGCAGCTCTGCTCAGCAGCACCCCTCACAACACAAAGAAGTGAGTGAAGATGAGCCAGTCACCCTCTATGGCCTTGTAAGGAAACAGAGCCAACAAAAGGCTCACTTGAAAGCTGGAGAAAGCTAAGATCTAGTAAGCATCATTACCAGGAGCCAGATTTCCAACCCCACAGCATACATAGCAAAGTCATAATTGAATTAAGGTATGTTTAAAGGCTGATACTTAATAAGCATACAGTAATATACTGGTATTTTCTAAGACAGTAGCTTTCTTATAATGTTGCCATAAATTTACTTTTAAATGCAAGCTAGAGATTAATATTTATGCTGAACTCTAAAAACACAAATTAGATGAGTAGAGAATTGGTCAATTCTATGACCTCAACCAATAAAAAAAAATTTCACTTTACTCCACTATACCTCAGAATGAAGTCATTTATTTTGTTATATGTAACAGGAAGTCACCATATTTTATATTGAAAAGTAACCCAAAAACTTCCAATGCTATATAACATTAGCAACATCTTCAAATAAGATGTTTTATTATTATTATGTTAAATTTTTAGATTTAACATAATAGTTTGATTTATTTTTGGTATTCACAATACTTTTTCTTTTTAAAAAACAAATTAAGGCATACTTTTTAAACTTTTTTTTTAACTCTCAAGAGGTCTGGTTTTCTTTTTCTCCCCAGAGGCATTTATGGTGATATTTTTTAAATTAGCTTTTGTCCAATGCACAGAACTAAGTTCAGTTTATTTTTTATTATCATTTTTGAAACTATTTCAAGAAGCGTTGCATTATCAAAAACATCACTTTACATTATGCCTTTATAAAGTACTCCATTGTTCTTTGATTATCTAAGGTCATCTATTACAATTTATATGGTCTCATTTTATAGGACACCCAACTTCTCTCTTCTACTGTAAGCTTTATTCTGGCCAGGTACTTTCATCACATGTCAGTTATTTAACAATGAAATTTCCAAACAGACCTAGAACTACTGTTTGCTCAATAAAAATGTTACACTGCTATGGCTACTACTTACATACAATGTTTACCCCATGTTCAAGTTTCTAATAAGTCAACTACAAGTTGAAAATCTGTTTTTGAGGCATTTCCTGGTAGACTAGGCAGTGCATGAGAAAAGAGATTATATTGCATTTAGGCCATAATAATTACCTTTTAACCATCTATGTAGAATTAACAACCATCCAAAAAGAAAAGTGCAAATGTGCAAATGAAGAACAAAACAGTTTGTATACATGTAATGTATAATATATGATATAAATCTAGGCAACTAAAAACAATGGCTGACAACATCTTTCTGAGCATTGTAGACACCACCAGTTTTGCTTTATATGTATTCTTTCTTTTCAAGGACTCAAAGAATGCATAAACATTATCTTAATGTTTCAAAAATTTCAGGAGTAGATTAGAATATTACCATTTTTTCACAAACCAAAAAACAAAGAACTACTATTACATTACTTTTGTATTATTTCCAATAATAGAATAAGAACAGGTCTAGCTAATCTCCTCTGGGATCTTAATTAGTACTGTAAGTTTATTTGTATGAGTTAAAAATAGTATCACTCATGAGAAACAATGTCAAAATTATTATGCTATTAAATTATGTTAAAGGCCTAATGAAGAAATACTTTAGCAACTATGAGGTACACGCTAGTTGTAGGCATGAGGAACGTTTATATTGGCTCTTTTGGGTGTATACATTAAATGCAAAATCAGAAAGAAATCATGCAAAAATCCAGTTGCCCATGCAAGCACCCCAGAGTCTAATCCTCTCCTTTCAGTTCTGTTGTCAGGCCACAGTAGTGTGGAGACTTGTAGGCTGCTGTCCTTGTTGTAATGAATGGGAAGAGGCTGACAGTGGCATGGTCGAAACCTTCACCTCTTCTTCCCCTGTGGAAAAGTCAGTCATGGTCTAGTTACGGGTGACTAGATTTGTTAACAGTCCCTTTAAAATGATTTCAATATTTGGAATATTGATACACATATAAAATACATGCTTATTGGTAGGAATCTGGGTGTGAAACAAGACATGAATTTTTAAATATTAACTTAAGTACCTAAAACGTAAACTAAACACACCCTTATTTTAAGGTAAAATTAAATGTAATAGATTTGGATTACAAATGCATCACAAAAAATAAATAAATAAAAAGAAAGAAAAGATTAAAGACCAGGAAAGCCATTCTTTTCCAAGCCAATTGGACCCTTATATAGATATTCCTTATCAGTAAGTACTTAATTTGAAAAAAAAATTAAGCCTTGACTTACAGGAGAAAAAACTGATTTTAAAAGAAGAAAATTATAAATTCATGTTTCAAAGGCGTAAGTCGTATAATAGGGAAAGAAGAAATAACAGATATAAACATTAATTGATAAAATTAACATATAGCATCTGAAATTTACTATGTACTTTTGAAGTAATTAGGAGATAGTAAAACATTAACAGTACAATGATCCAATTGACTGAAAAGTAAGATGACTACGTCTAGTCAGAAAACTATACATGAATGAGACCAGTTCTCCTAATTGTAATTGGTAATTATTTCACTACAGGTAACTTACTTTATGCATGGCACAAACTCAATAGTCACTGTGAAAATAGTTACTATAAAAAAAAATTTAAAGAAAAATGCTTTCTGGTAAGTAGAATTTGAATTAACAAAAACATGAAAAATCCAAAGCCTAAACAATTTCAAAAATTTTTGAGTAATACCGTGAAACAACAGACTTACACTTACTAATGTTTACTTTTCCAAATAAGTTTCAGTATTATGTAATAAAACATTTTAGCAAAGAATTCTTTGAAAATAAATAAATAAATTCTTTGAAAAATAAATCTGCAAAATTACATTTGGAAAGACAGCTTAACTGACAAACTGTAGAAAGAGTCTTTTAATCCATAAAACAGGTTATTTCAATTAGCGAACTCTTATATCCTCAAGTACATAACAGAAGGCTGTGCCAAAGCAAATTTAAAATCCATTTCTTGGTGAGAACATCAGTACTAATAAGGACCTAAGCAAGAGACTGAGTCTCAAGTTAATAAGCACCATTCTACTTTCTTTGTATTTTTTGTGGATCATACTCCTAACATGGGCCAATTTGTTTCATAGGAAAATACCACAGACTTTAAAAAAAAAGGATTTGCTAGTATGTGAGAGCAAAAGTCAATTACGGGAGAAAGCCAAGTTGCAGCACATGCCAGTGGTCTTCAATTGTGAAGGAGAGCATCAGTGTTGCATCACAGAACCACTTCCATTACTGATTTTGAGATCTGGGCTGTGACCCTAGCTTGATACTAACTGAACATGCAACCTTAAGTTTGCTGGAATACAGTCTTGACAATCATAAAATGAAGGAATTGGACAGAGAGTCACTTTTTAGAACAAACATACACAGTTTCAATAATAAAAAATATCTAAATGAATCCCTTTCTCCTTATTTACTAATCAAAACTGCTCAACAGGAAAATTTCAATTATCTTCTGGACTTAGTAAACCAGATTCACATGCCCAGAAAACACTGCTAAAAACACTTAAGTACTGAAAGAAATAGCCAATTTAAAGCACAAAAAATATTTTCAATGAAACAAAGGAATGGAAACTGAATTTCTGTCACACCTCTGGCAACTGTACTGCCCATGATAGGTTTCAGATATATCAGTGTTTTTATAATTAACTGAAACAAACAAAAATAAAAATTTAAATACAAACATATAGTAAACAGATAAGGCTTCTGCATGACATGGTGGCTGTCAACTCTGATTTGCTCCTATAGGTCAGGACCCTACTTTTCTCCTCATAGTTGAAGAACAAGTATGTGTGTGTACCTTTCCTTCCTACAACTGAATTAGTTTGAAGACTATTTTAGGAGGCCCCACAAAGAGTGTGTAGTCTCCACTAGTGAAGCACTAACAAACAGCTGGGCTGAAAAGGCCACCATGATAAAGACTAGAGGATGCAAAGTGGAGTTCCTGGCAATCATCCAATTCAAACACTTCTGGGAAGTGAGAGGCAGGTAATTCCTAGGTAAACTATTTCAAATTAGATGCATTTCATATGTTTGCTTTTGTCTTTTATCATGTTACTGAAAGTCTTAAATCATCTACTTAACAATTCTGTAACTATTCTAAGGCATCCTGAGACATCTGTTAAATGTTGACTAGCTCTAACAGGATTCTAGTATGACTCTTAACAATTTTAATTATTTTTTGTAAATTAAAACTGTTTCTCTAATCTTCAGTACTTTAAAAATAATCTAATAACAAGTTCAGTTATGTCACCATTTAAATACCAAACAAGAATGCATAGCCAAGTATTGAAAATCTGGAATAACTCTCCCTAACGCACAGTGAATATAATAATGAGTCAGAATTAAAGTTGGTGACTTCATTTTTAGCATCTCTGAAAAAAGTTTTCAATGTTCTGTGGTTGAGTTTAGGCAAAGGGAGGGAAAAAAAACAAATGATAGGATTATAATTTAATGCTACATTTAAAAATTTAAAAATAAAGTTATGTATTTTAGGTGAAGATTCAAAAAAAACTAAAACAAAAAGGCCTGCACTTAACAAATTAGAGATATCTCATTGCTGATACTCCAAAATATCTACTTGTTTGAAACATTTGGAAGTGTTCCTGGGTCCTAATGAACACTAACAACTCAGAAGTAGGAAGAACAGATAGCCTAGAAAAAATTAGACATGTAGTAAGTCAAACAAGGGTACCAAGTCTGTACAGCTAAAAACAAAAATCCAATATCATGTACACTGTTTCTCTACCAGAGTTCCTCATCTTATCTATCTGATCCCTACAATTTACAAAACACCTCTTGTTACAGAAAACAGTTCTGCTTACTCTAGTGGCACACAGTATCTGTCTCTACACCTTTATTTAGGAGGTTTCCATCAACATAAAAGACCTTTCTCTTTTGCTGCTTACCCAAATTCAAGATACCATATTACAGATCAATTTCTCTTCTTCAAAAAATTCTCCAACAATGATGAGCTACACTGTTTCTCAGATTTCAGGACCACACTTACATGTTAGCCACTTCCCACTTTTAACTGAAGTACATTATCAACTACCTGAAATAGCATCTGTTTTCTCTACTTTTGTATTCCCCACATAACCTAGTTGCACTGCTGGGCAAAAAGGACCTGAAATGTTAATCATAATTGGCTCGATATTTTTAAATGTTTGGCATACTTAAGAGGACCTTAACTTTTAACGTTAAGATCAGCTAAAAGGCACATTACTAGAAATTAAAATGTCTTCTCTCTAAATTATTGAAACAAAGTAAACCCAAACAAAATTACATTCTAGTATGCTATGTTGAATGGAAGAACAGGAAAAGGCATGTAGAAATTAAGACTTAGTGGATATCATAAGGAAAGGGCTGAAAAATGCTACTCTAGATTCCCTACAACCTAGTATAATTCAATGACCAAATACCATGAACCCCATCAAATGTACAAATCACTACAGCAGGTGCTCTCCAATATGTTTAAATTAAGTTCACTGTTTCAACTGTTAAACCTTACTATATCCATAACAACAAAGATCTAGCTACTTGTTTAAAACATGAAATGCTGCTGGCTCTAAGGGAATGACTACTGATGGTTCTAAGTCTGTCAACTTTCTGGAAACAAGAGCAATGAGTGTCTTACTGGTGAAAGTATACTACTGTAATGACATTATGCCATGACATACCTTAAAGGTCATGGCAAGGGACGAAAACAATTGTATAAGCACACAACAGGGTGAGAAGTATTCTGCACTATTTGAAGAGAACCAAAGGGGAACAAACTTTATCACATCATCTCTAAGGCCCAATGAAAACAGTTCTCAGAATGACTCCTTTCCAAGATACTTCATTTAAAACTGTTATATAGGATCCTAAAGCCCCAAAATTCTGAAACCTTCAAGGGTAGCAATACAAAACCAGAAGTCCCCTGGCATCAAACTTGTATTACCTTATTCATCCATATTTATTGTTCTCAGAAATAAAAACATAGTCAACTAATAAAATCTCTCCTAAACAATTTTCCACAAAAGTATGTTTGTGACATAATATGGTTATAAAGCATTGATAACTGAAGTTCTCAAATATTGTTAAATGCACATATGGTACAGTGATGTGTGCATGTATGTATCAGTCAAAACAAGCAATTGTTATAGCAGTTAGAGTGGCTTTATCCCTCATGCTCTCATTAATTTTGATTAAAAAAATTTTAACCACTTTACTTTCAGAATATAACACAAGATATTTTTACTATGGTGTTGGCCTTTATAACACCATAATTTCAGAGCCCAATTTTTCTTTTTCATTTGTTTGTTTACATATCATCTGAAGGTCTGGAAATTATCCTATTAAATACAATGCTTCCAAACAATAAGTAGGTATAATACTCCACCATCCTTATAAAGCTCCATATTACAAGGCACTCAATCCAAAAAAAAGTTAAAGATGTAATGTTTTTCATAGAAATTTCTAAGACTATTGTGTACTCTTGTTACCCAGCAACCCTAACCACCCAGCAACCTGAAGACATGAATAACACACATATTCTCAGAGGCTTCAAATGAACCTACCTGCTATGGGGATCCCTCCCAGACCTGTGTTGTGCTGTGGCGGGAGATTCAAGTCCAAGAAATTACTATTTGAGGTGGGGTTTGCTGTGTGGTTCAAGTGCATGATGCTATTGCGTGGAAAGGCCATCCAAGGATAGCGGGCTGCCTGGCCTGGAAAACCAAACGAATTATAAACTGCTCGGTGCTGCTGAAATTGAGGGAACCTCTGTGGCAAGACTGAAAAGGTACTATTAAGAGAGTTGGCGTTTGTAGGTGCAGCAGAATGCAGGAATCCAGAGCCTGGACCTTTGGCGGTTGTAGTGTGTGAGGAGGAGTTCTGAAGAGATGTGGGAGACAGGGAAGGCTGATCTTGGACTGACAGTTCTTTCTCAATTAGGTCTGCTAAGGCTTTTCGAGTGACATCAAAGGGATCAAACCCCAAGTCATCTTCTGGCTGTTTAGAAGAACCAAAGCCAAACGCTGCTTGCCAGTCTGTAGATGATGATACTGGGATTGTTTCTATTGAGAATAAAAAGTGATGAACATAAAGAGTCTATCTTCACAGTGTACATTAAACATCCTACATTACAGTCTACCAGTATAAGTTAAACACGCTACACTACAATAGAAAACAATCATATATGCAAGATCACTAATTTCAGAGGACCTCATAAATTTATTGCAGTGATTTACTGTTAAATTATGAAATTAAAAAGCTGAATGGTCTAGACTGATAATGCTGATCAGAAGGAAAAACGCCTCACTACACAGATTACATCCCATCATTCATAGTTAAAACCAGCCAGCATGTTATTAAAAGTACTACAGTCTAAAAGCTTCTAACTAGTAAGACTTATTACTTTATTATATACTAAGATAAATTAAAAATCTAATTATGTTTTTAATTGTCTACATCACAGGTGCTATTGTGGTTATTAATTTATGCCATATTTCAGCCTAATAAAAAAATTTAAATGAGTAAAAAGAGAAATGGTATGCTCTCTGCTTTCTAATCCCAAACGCTATGCTTAGCCATTCACCACATACTAAGACTGGCTGATTCTTCAGTCTAGTTTCATCTGAATGTGATGTAGTAAAAGACATCAAAGTTTCTGCAGGTGAACATAATTTCAAAAGGATAAAAGCATAACTCTCATACAAATATAAACCATGTCAAAAAATTTAGAAATAAAAGAGCAGAAAGGGGGCAAAATTTAGTTTTTACTACTAAATAAATTACTTGTCAATTAGACAATTAGGTGAAGATCCTAAATTGTATTACATAAGCATAAATCTGACTTAAAAAGTTGAGTCCTAAGTTACTACCAAAGCAAAAATTTTTTTAGCTTTTATCCCCCCCCTTTGGGTTTTGAGACAGGGTTTCTCTGTGTGGCTCTGGCTGTCCTGGAACTCAAGAGATCCAGCCTGCCTCTCTGCAGGGATTAAAAGTGTGTGCCACCATGCTCAGCCACACAGAGTTTTTAATTTGAGAAAATAACGTAACAAATGACTTCTAGATAAATCCGTTCTACAACACTGTAATTTCTAGGCAACACAATATCTAATACCATGTTGTGTGGGAGCTCCTTTATTTGCTAATTACTTTAGACTGGACATTTAGCATACGTTCCTTGCTTGATGTTTTTCATGCTGGTTGTAGTTCTAATTTTTATGCATGTTTTTTGCTTCATCTTTTCCCTGGACAATACTTGATATTTGTTCTTATTGTATATAGTTTTGTATTAGGCTTAGAACCCCTTATTTAGATAAAAGGGGGAGGTCAGTCAATAGCCATTTTGATACTGGCCCATTTGGGCGTGGTCTGAGGAACTAAGAGCAAATGAAAAAGCATGTGTGGTCCTAGGGCCCACAGAGGACCATGGATCTCTATCCTTATGGTGAGTTTTCCCAAATAAATAAACCTTTGTTATACTCCACTTCAGGCTATTGTGGACCTCTTTAATATGCCTACACCATGTAGTTTAAATAATTTACATTTTTTTAAAAAGTTGATAGAAAACAAGACAGAAGTATATCAACCAAAATGTATCCCAATGATCTGTCAATTTCTATGAGTCTGATTACTAATTACATACCTGACGTGAAGAGGCTCTGAGGTTCTGGAGCTGTAGGCCAATCACTGGGTGTCTGTGGGGAGCTGGGAAAAGGAGGAAGCCCACTTGGTATAGGGTTGGGGTGGCGAAAATTGTCTGAGAATAATGACTGTGACTCTGTTACTGCCCCTTCAAAAGGAGATCGTGCACTGTGATTGGATGAACTGATGGGGATGACAGGATTGGATTTTGATAAACCAGGTGGTGGTGAAGGCGTATCACTGTTAGATATCTAAAAGAAAGGAAGAAGTCAAGGTAAGTTTGTAACTTAATAAACCACAATTTAGAACATTTGCAATAACTGGTTTCTAAGAGTGGTCTTCAAGCCAGAACACCTGACTTTTTAATCAAAGTGTGGAATTTGAGAAAAAGCAAGCAATTCATTAATTTATACATGTACTTAAAAAAAGAGTTCCTGAAAAGACTAAGCCAGTCTCATCTTCTTTTACACTTTTTCTTCTTGTACTTTCTAACTCCCTCAAACCCCTTCCAAATAAGTGATGTCTAGGAATTCATTATATAGCTCAAGAGCAATTGCTCAAGAGTAAAAACCTATAAGAGCAACAATAAATGATCAGGAATGCTCAAACTGGTAATAAGAGAACGACTGGCTCCAACGACAATATGCAAAATCGTCCTTTTGCAAATTAGATGATTTTAAGTATTTTAGGTTTTTTTATTAAAGATTTTATTTATTATTTATACAGTGTCTGTTTGCACGTATGGCTTTCATGCCAGAAGAGGGCACCAGATCCCTTCATAGATGGCTGTGAGCCACCATGTGGTTGCTGAGAACTGAACTTATGACCTCTGGAAGAACAACCATTGTCCTTAACCTCTGAGCCATCTCTCCAGCCCCTGGTATTAGTTTTTAGTCAATATAAAGGAAGATCTAACCAAGCTTTTCTCAAACAATCATTTAAAAATAATTCTGGAGTTAGGAGTATAGTCATGGATAGGACCCTGTATTCAAACCTCAGCATCAAAAGCAAAAAGCAAAAATAACAACCAACTAATCAAATAAACAAAAAGGAAAAAAGAAAACCCCATGCTTATTCTAGGAAGAAATCCTAATTGACTGTGAGGTATTTAATTCCATGGTCTGAGGGACAGTAACATACCTCTTGTCTTCTACCTGTGCACTATTTATACAGACTGTCTTGGGAAAATGAAAAGGATAACTAAGATTATTCAAGTTTTTTTTAATATTACTAATGTTCATACATGAAAAAGTATTCTGAGATGACTCCAATATATGCTGTTTGATCAACTCAATACTAACAGAAAATCAGCAGGGGAAAAAAGACTTTTAAATACTTCTTACAGAGTTGGGACTATATCATTGTACCCTTACCTAGTACAGGTTAAGGCCTTAGGTTCAACTGCCAGCACCACACCAAAACAAACAAGAAAATTCCTGTTATAGACAAACATTTCAGTTCAAATTTATAAGTTTACTTGGGGGGTTTCTGTGTGTATGATGAAGGTGTTGTGTTTTTTCTTTTGGTTTGTTTGTTTTTATTTATATGATTATGTGTGCATGTGTATAAAGTCAAACAAAAGCCAGAAATCTGTACTGGGTATCTATCTTCCTATACGTGTTCTACTTGAGTTTTTTAGACAAGGACTCTTACTGAACTTGAAAATCATCTAGGCAGTTGTGCTGAATCCTCCAGTCCCTGTCGGTGGTACATGCTTTTAATCCTAGCACTTGGGAGGCAGGAGGATCTCTGTGAGTTCAAGGCCAGCCTGGTCTACAGAGTGAGTTCCAGAACAGCCAGAGCTGACACACCTGTCTCAAACCCCTCACCCTCCAAAATAAAATAAAAAGTCAACTCAAAATATACAAAGGCACAGACTTAAAGCTATTTTACACAATTTGTGACTAAAAACTTTAAAAAAATACTGCATTTTAGTTTTATCACAGTTTTTTGCCTATACTGTAGGGAAAAAATGGCCATTCTTTATACAAGAGATTAAAAATACAGTAATTTTAACAATATACAAAGATGTATGGAGAGCCAGAAAAATGACTCAGTAAAAGTACTTGTTCCACAAACATGAGAACCTGAATCTTCAGTGCTCACATAAAAAAGCCAGGTGTGAAGGCACATGTCTTTAACCCAGTGCTGGGAAGGCCAAGACATGTTGAACCTCAAGAGCACAGCTGGCTAGTTAGGCTAGCCATGGTAAGCTCCAGGTTCAGTGGAAGACCCCACTATGAAAAACAAATCAAAAAATTAAGATGAATGGGGCCAGAAAGATGCCTCAGCAGATAAATATGCCTGCCATCCTGAGTTTGATTCCCAGGATTCACATGGCAGGAGGAGACACCTGACTCCCACAAGTTGTCACCCCAACTCCACTCAAGAGCTGTGGGTTGTGAATATACCCACACACACTGTGTGTGTGTGTGTGTGTGTGTGTGTGTGTGTGAAAGCCAATGAGCTGTCCAACACTGTCTATAAAAATGAGTGAAGGCCTGGCTATGAGAGCAAACTTGGTGTTTTCTTATTTATTATTAAGCTCTGTGGAAGGCTATTTGCCCAGGCTCAAAGGGCTAAAAACTGGACTAAACCGGCTATCTGAGAATGCAGTATATCACTTCCCCAAATTGAGTCAAGGGAGCTGCTAGCAACAGCTGCTTGTCTGTGCCTGTGAGACAAGAGGACCTGAACCAGCCTCCAGCTGCCACGAGAGACCCTGATGCCATTGCTGCTGCATCCCCTCCCTGAGGCAGGTGGAGGGTATGTAAGGCTTTCCCTTCCTAAAATAAACTGAGCTTGCTACACCCAGCTTGTCTTCTGGGAGTCTGGGCTGCTGACACACACCCCCCACATACACACACACCATGCCTACTCAACTCTTATCCCCAAGGGGAAGTTCAGTGGTACAAAGCAGCAGATCAAAGCAACAAAGCTAAACAAAGTTTTATATTTTGTTCAAGTTTCTGTGTATTGATATGTGTGTGTGTGTGTGTGGTTGTTGTTATGAGAATATATAGTGGGTAAAAACCACACTTGCTAGCAAAGAGGAAAGGAACACTAACAGGGGAACAACTCCAAAGTAAAAAAATTCAGAAGGCAAGCTAGCTGAAACCGTTTGTACAGGATCAAAACAACCAGGAACTGAAGTCAATTTGAAGGATGCTGGTGCATTGTGATACTCTACAATTGTATGTGGTTATCAAAGTAATTTTGATTATTAAGAAGGGACTAACTTAATAAAGCCAAAAATTATACAATGGAAAAAAGAAAGCATTTTCAAAAATAGTGCTGGCATAACTGGATGTTGGCATGCAGAAGAACGGAAATAGGTCCGTTATCTATCACCCTACACAAAACTCAAGTCCATCAAAGATCTCAACACAAATCAGTTACACTGAACCTGACAAAAGAGAAAGTGAGGAACAGCCTTGAACGCACTGTTACAGAAGACAATTTCCTGAGTAGAACACCAGTAACACAGTAAAATTGATAATAAATGGGACCTCATGAAACTGAAAAACTTCTGTAAGACAAAGGACATCATCAATAGAACAAAACTGCAGCCTATAGAATGGGAAACAATCTTCACCAACCCCACATCTGACAGAGTGATGATCTCCAAACCATATAAAGAACTCAAGAAATCAGACATCAAAAACCAAATAACCCAATTTCAAAATGGAGTGCAGACCTAAACAGAATTCTCATCAGGCAGAGAAACACTTAAAAAATGTCGTTCATCATCCTTAGCCACCAGGAAAATGAAAATCAAAACGACTCTGAGTTTCCATCTTATACCTGTCAGAATGGCTAAGATCAAAAACACCAATGACAGCTTATGCTGGCGAAGATGCAGAGTAAGGGGAACGCTCCTCCATTGCTGGTGGCAGTATAAACTTGTACAGCCACTCTGGAAATCATTATGGCAGTTTCTCAGAAAATTGGTACCCAGCAAATACCACTCTTAGGCATATACTCAAAGGATGCTCCATCATACCACAAAAAAACTTGCTCAGCTATATTCATAGCAGCTTTATTTGCAATAGCCAAAACCTGAAAACAACCTAAATGGCCCTCAATCAAAGAATGGATTAAATGTGGGATATTTAATCAATGGAGTATTCTTAGCTGTTAAAAACAATGACATCAGGAAATTTGAAGGCAAATGAATGGAAGTAGAAAAAAATCATCCTGAGTGAGGTAACGCAGACCCAGAAAGACATGGTATGTGCTCACTCATAAGTGAATAGTAGCTGTAAAGTAAAGGATAACCATGCTACAATCCACAGACCCAGAGAGGTTAGTTAACAAGGAGGGATGGATCTCCCTGGGAAAGGGAAATAGAAGAGATCTTCTGGATGGACTGGAGACTGCTGGGGATGGGAACTTAAGGGGTCAGGTTACGGGGGAAGGGCAAGAAAGTACTTAAAGAGATGACAGGAAAGGGGGTGCTTTTCGGAAACAGGCAGAAACCTCATGCAAGAGAATCTTCCACAAATATGCAAGGATAACCCCAGCTGAGACTTCTGACAATAGTGGGTATGTAGCCTGAACTGGCCATCTCCTGTGATCAGACTGGTGACTACCCCAACTGTCATTAGAGAACCTTCATTCAGTAGCTGATGGAAACAAATGCAGAGAGAGACCCACAGCCAAATATAAGGCCGAGCTCTGGGAATCCTGCTAAAGAGAGAGAAGGATTGTAGGAGCCAGAGGGGTAAAGGACATCAGATGAAAACCCACAGAACAACAAACCTGGCCCAAAGGAGCACACAAAGTCTGTACCAACAACCAGGAAACCTGCAAGGGACTGACCTAGGCACTCTACATATATGTGACAGTTGTGTAACTTATTCTATTTGTGGGGCTCCTAATAATAGGAACATGGGCTGACCCTAATGCTTTGGTTGGCTCATGGGAACCTATTCCTCATTCTGAGTTGCCTTGTCCAGTCTAAATACAAGGGAAGATGCTTAGTCTTATCACAACTTGACATGCCAAGCTCTGTTGACACCCATAGGAGGCCTTCCCCTTTCTGAACAGAAACAGAGGAGTGGATTGGGGGATGGGGTGGAAGGGTAGGGGAAGGTAATGGGAGAAGAAGGAGGGAAAATTGTGGTAGGGATGTAAAAGAGAGAGAGAGAGAG